>JAENJI010000013.1:25300262-25311526 GCA_018901935.1 Pugionium cornutum | reverse complement strand
GCACCACCCGCACCTAAAGCTGTCCAAGAAGATGACAAAAAGGCACTATTGCAAAAGATCTTGGAAGGTCAGGGAAAGGGAGCAATAGAGATGAGCAAGAAGATGACTGAGGTTAACAACAAGGTAGACAATTACTTTGTGGAGCTCAGCGCCAAGTATGAGCACCTCTCATCTCATCTTAATGCGCTGGACAGCCAGGTTGCACAGATAGCTTCCTCCTCTTCTGCACCGAAAGATAAACTCCCTGGTAAACCTGAACAAAACCCAAGGGAGTACTGTCAAGCTATCACACTGAGAAGTGGGAAAGAGCTCCCACCCATAGAAGGATCTGATAGGCTAGAAGAGGATGAGCCCAATAAAGTAATCGAAGCCCCTCAGGTTGCTGATCCAGAAATGTTTGAAACGAAGAACAAAGTGGATGAGGAGACACCTCCTAAGCCTAGTGCAGGAAAAGGAGGAGAGGAAGCAGCGCTCATACCACACCCTAATAAGCCGAAGCTACCTTTTCCAGGAAGGTTCAAGAAGCAGACTCTGGACAAGCAGTAAGAGAAATACAAGAGTTTGATAAGCTCGATTCTGGTAACTTTGCATTTCATGGACTTGGTGTTGCATTGCCCGAAGGTGAACAAGCTGCTTAAATACGTGCTGGCTTAAAGAAGAGTCCCTGAGGAAAGGTTAGTGATGGTTAATCATGAATGTGATGCCATAATTCATAGTTCTATGCCAAAGAAATTGCAGGATCCATGGAGCTTCACCTTGCCGTGCACTCTAGGTCCCCTATTCTTCAAAAAGTGTCTGGTTGATCTTGGAGCAAGTGTGAGTTTGATGCCGCTGACAGTCTCCAAACGTCTCGGTGTTTCAAATTTCAAGAACATGCGTATCTCACTGGTTCTTGTGGACAGATCTATAAGATACCGAATAGGAGTTCAAGAAGACTTGCCATTGAAGGTCGGAAACGTAGTGATCCCGACAGATTTTGTCGTGTTAGAGATTGATAAGGAGCCAACTGTTCCCATAATCCTTGGGAGACCTTTCTTTGCCACTGCTGGAACTATAATTGATGTGAAGAAGGAGATCATAAACCTCTGCTTAGGGGCAACAAGTCTGAAGTTTAACATCATGGATGCGCTGAAGAAACCGACCATAGAAGTAAAGGTATTCTTTGTTGAAACTTTTGTATAATGGGAGGAGGACCACCTGGAGGAGCTGGCCGTGGAAGACCGCATAGAGATAGCATTCATAAGAGGCAGAGGAGACTGTCTGATGTGAACGAGAAGGTCCTGGAATGGGAGGAGATGCTGGACTCGCACCACGCCAACAAGGGAGCAGGTTGTTTGCTGGAGATGCTGGAGGGAGGAGAGGCTGTAGAGTCAAGTGAGGCTAACAATGGTAAGTCAAGCAATGAAGACAAGTTGGGTGCGGACAAGGCAGAAAAGGCAGAATCAAGATCAAGACCAAGTGATCTACACTTCAAGCCCAAACTGTCAAGATACAAACAGGACAAGGAAAAACAAGCTAGAGCAAGGATCATGCATGAAAGCGGAACAGGGAAACCTCCTGGACAGTCTCCAATCAACCACCAGGCTTATCTCACTGGAGAACCTACCTGGCCACTCCAACTACATGACAGCACATCCAAAAATGAAAACACCATCTTTCTCAACCCCTTCCAACCAATAAAGAGGAACCAATCACTCAAACTTGCATTTTTTGTTATCATTTTTGTTTCCTTTATCTTCATCTCTCTCTTTCGTATTTATTTTCCCACCAGAACGGTGAGAGATAAGTAGGGGAGAGGGGGACACTGACGGTCATATTTGCGTTATTTTGCATTGTACATATATTTATGCATTAAAAAGGACAAAAAATAAATTAAAAACTCAAAAAACCAAAAAAATTTCATCATGCATTTATACTCCATGTGTTAGGATTGAGTCTAGAAGCATATAGGATTTCATTGCATTTGCATATGTACCATGGTTAGACTTCCTCAACTAAGTTGCACTTAAGACTAAGATTGGAACCTTTTCTATTAGTACAATGATGCTTGCACCATTTCGAAACTTTGGAATCTTGTATTGTGCCACAACCTATTCGGTAGATCATTATCAGGAATTGAAATGTGTCTATATTCTAACAAAATTTAAGAGCAAAATAGCTATGACAAAGCCTCCTAGTAATCCAATCTATCCCAAACTATGTCATGCCATGCATTTTGCTTCATTTATTAGCCTTTATTCATGGATCACCAATGATCAGTTTAGAAAGATCATTTTAACTAACTGATCAAATTACATGTACGCACTAAATCGTTCTTTAACTTTTGATTTAGAACTCAAAATAACATGAGTCCAATGCGCACGTTAATCTAGCTGAACTTTCCGTATTGTGACAACGTTTGCGACTGAAAGAGATACGAAAAAGCCTCCAAGTAATCCAATGTATCCCAAACTGCATGATGCCATTCATTATGCTTCATTTATAAGCCTTTAATCAAGGTGCACCAATGATCAGTTTAGAATGATCATTTTAAATAGCTGATAAGCTTGTCATGTCCGCACTAAATCGTCTTTAAATTTTGATTTAGAGATCAAAAACACATGAGTCCAGCACCCACGTCAAGCAAGCTTAATTTTCCATATGGTGACAACAGTTTAGACTGAAAGAGCTACGAAAAGGCCTCCAAATAATCCAATGTATCCCAAAATGAGTGATGCCATGCATTATGCTTCATTTATAAGTTTTTAATCAAGGAGCGCCAATGATCACTTTAGAATGATCATTTTGACTGACTGATAAACTTGACATGTCCACAGTAAATCTTCTGTAACTTTTGATTTAGAGTTTAGTATGACACGAATCCAAATCCCACGTTAAACTAGCTCAATTTTCTATATTGTGACAAAGGTTAACAACAAATATCTACGAAAAAGCTTCTAAGTAATCCAATCTACCCCAAACTATTTGATGCTATGCATTATGCTTCATTTATTAGCCTCTGCTCAAGGGGTACTAATGATCAGTTTAAAATGATCATTTCAACTAGCTGATCAACTTGACCTGTACGCACTAAATCGTCTTTAACTTTTGATTTAGAGCGCAAAATGACATGAGTCCAACCCCCACGCGAAGCTAACTCAATTTTCCATATTCTTACAACATTTGAGACTGAAAGAGTTACGACATAGCTTCTAAGTAATCCAATGTATCCAAAACTGCGTGATGCCATGCATTATGCTTCATTTATAAGCTTTTACTCAAAGAGCACCAATGATTATTTTAGTCATTTTAACTAGCCGATCAACTTGACATATCCGCACTAAATCGTCTGTAACTTTTGATTTAGAGTTCAGAATGACATGAATCCAAAGCCCACGTTAAGCTAGCTCAACTTTCTATATTGTGAATACATTTCAGACTGAAAGAGCTACCAATAAACCTTTATGTAATTTAATGTATCCCAAATTTTGTAATGCCATGCATTATTCTTCATTTATAAGCCTTTACTCAATGAGCACCAATTATTAGTTTAGAGTGATTATTTTAACTAGCTAATCAACTTGAAATTCCCTCACTAAATCGTCTTTAAATTTTTATTTAGAGCTCAAAATGACATGAATCCAACGGTCACATTACGCTAGCTCAATTTTCCATATATGTGACAATATTTGAGACTGAAAGAGCTACTACAAAGCCTCCAAATAATTCAATGTATCCCAAAGTGCGGGATGCCAGGCATTACTTTTCATTTATAAGCCTTTACTTAAGGAGCACCAACGATCAATTTAGAATGATCATTTTAACTGGACGATAACCTTGACATGTCTGCACTAGATCGTTCGTAACTTTTGATTTAGAGTTCAAAATGACACGAATCCAATGCCCACGTTAAGCTCAATTTTCTATATTATGACAATATTTAAGACCGAAATAGGTACGACAAAGTCTCTACACAATCCAATCTATCCCAAACTGCGTGATGCCATGCATTATGCTTCATTTATAAGCCTTTACTCAAGGAGCATCAATGATCAGCTTAGAATGATCATTTTAACTAGCTGATAACCTTGACATGTTATCACTAAATCGTCTTTAAGTTTTGATTAAGACCTCTAAATAAAATGATTCCAAAGCCCACGTTAAGCTAGCTAAATTTTCCATATTGTGACAACATATGAGACTGAAAGAGCTAAGACAAAGACTGAAAGAGCTACTATAAAGAGTTTGGAATGACCATATAAACTAGCTGATTAACTTGACATGTCCGCACTAAATCAACTTTAACTTTTGATTTAGAGCTCAAAATGACATGAGTCCAATGCCCACGTTACACTAGCTCAATTTTCCATATTGTGATAACATTTGAGACTGAAAGAGCTACTACAAACCCTCCAAGAAATCCAATATATTCCGAACTGTGTGATGCCATGTGTTACTCTTCATTTATAAGCCTTTACTCATGGGGCACCAACGATCAGTTTAGAATGATCATTTTAACTAGCCGATCAAATTGACATGACCGCACTAAATCGTATTTAACTTTTGGTTTAGAGCTCAAAATGACATGAGTCAAACGCCCACGTTACGCTAGCTCAATTTTCCATATTGTGACAACATTTGAGACTGGAAGAGCTATGACAAACCCTCCAAGTAATCCAATGTATCCAAACTGCGTTATGCCATGCGATACTCTTCATTTATAAGCCTTTACTCAAGGAGCACTAACGATCAGTTTAGAATGATCATTTTCACTGGCCGATCAACTTTACTTGTTCGCACTAAATTGCCCATAAGTTTTGATTTAGAGTTTAGAATGAAACGAATCCAACGCTCACCCGAAGCTAGGAAAATGCCTCCAAGTAATCCAATGTATTCGAAACTCCGTGACGCAATGCATTATTCTTCATATTTAAGCCTGTAGTCAAGGAGAACCAATGATTAGTTTAGAATGATCATTTTAAGTAGCTAATCAACTTGACATTTCCTCATTAAATCGTCCTTACCTTTTGATTTATAGCTCAAAATGACATGAGTCCAACTCCCACGTTACGCTAGCTCCGTTTTCCATATTGTGACAACATTTGAGGCTGAAAGAGCTACTACAAAGCCTCCAAGTAATGCAATGTATCCCAAACTGCATGATGCCATGCGTTACTGTTCATTTATAAGCTTTTACTCAAGGAGCACAACTGATCAGTTTAGAATGATCATTTTAACTGGCCGATCAACTTGATATGTCCGCACTAAATTGTCTTTAAAATTTTATTTAGAGCTGAAAATGTCATGACTCCAACCCCCACGTTAAACTAGCTCAATTTTCCATATTGTAAAAACATTTGGGACTGAAAGAGCTACTAAAAAGCCTCAAGTAATCCAATGTATCCCAAACTGCATGATGCCATGCGTTACTCTTCATTTATAGGCTTTTACTCAAGGAGCACCAACGATCAGTTTAGATTGAGCATTTTAACTATCCGATCAACTTGATATGACAAAACTAAATTGTCTTTAACTTTTTTTTAGAGCCCCAAAATGAGATGAGTCAAACGCTCACGTCATCCTAGCTCAATTTTCCATATTGTGACAACATTTGAGACTCCAAGAGCTAGGGAAAAGCCTCCAAGTAATCATATGTATCCCAAACTACTTGATGCAATACATTATTCCTCATTTATTAGCCTTTACTCAAGGAGCACCAAATGATTAGTTTAGAATGATCATTTTAACTAGCTAATCAACTTGACATGTCCTCACTAAATCGTCTTTAAAGTTTGATTTAGAGATCGAATGACATGAGTACAATGCCCACATTCTGGTAGCTCAATTTTCCGTATTGTGACAATATTTGAGACTGAAAGAGCTACTACAAATCCTCCAAGTTATCCAATGTATCCCAAAATGTGTGATGTCATGCGTTACATTACATTTACAAGCCTCTACTCAAGGAGCACCAACGATCATTTTAGAATGATCATTTTAACTGGCATATCAACTGGCATATCAGCTTCACATGTCCACACTAAATAGTCCGTAACTTTTGTTTTAGAGTATAGAATGACATGAATCCAACGCCCACGTTAAGCTAGGTCAATTTTCTATATTATGAGAACATTTTAGACTGAGAGAGCTAGAAAAAGCCTCCAATGTATCCCAAACTGCATGATGCCAGGTGTTACTCTTCATTTATAAGCCGTTACACAAGTAGCACCAACGATCAGTTTAGATTAATCATTTTAACTAGCCGATCAACTTGACATGACCACAATAAATTGTATCTAACGTTTTGTTTAGAGCTCAAAATCACATGAGTCAAATGCCACGTTACCGTAGCTCAATTTTCCATATTGTGACAACATTTGAGACTGAAAGAGCTACTACAAAGCCTCCAAGTAATCCAATGTATCCCAAACAGCATGATGCCATGCGTTACTCTTCATTTATAAGCCTTAACTCAAGGAGTACCAACGATCAGTTTAGAATGACCATTTTAACAGTCGTTAAACTTGATATGTCCACAGTAAATCGTCCATTACTTTTGATTTAGAGTTCAGAATGACACGAATCCAATGATCACCTTAAGATAGCTCAATTTTCTATATTGTGACAACATTTGAGACTGAAAGAGCTAGGAAAAAGCCTCCAAGTAATCATATGTATCCCGAACTTCGTGATGCAATGCATTATTCCTCAATTATACCTTTACTCAACGTGCACCAATGAGTAGTTTAGAATGATCATTTTAACTAGCTAATCAACTTGACATGTATGCACTAAATCATCTTTAACTTTTGATTTAGAGCTCAAATGACATGAGTACAATGCCCACGTTACGCTAGCTCAATTTTCCGATGTGGGCATGGGATTCGTGTCATTCTGAATTTTAAATTAAAAGTTACAGACAATTTAATGCGGACATGTCAAGTGATCGGCCAGTTAAAATGATCATTCTAAACTTATCATGGGTGCTCCTGGAATAAAAGCTTATAAATGAATCAAAACGCATGGCATCACGCAGTTTGGGATACATTGAATTATTTGGAGGTTTTTTCGTAGCTCTTTCAGTCTCAAATGTTGTCACAATATGAAAAATTGAGCTTGCTTAACATGGGCGTTGGATTCCTATCATTCTAAACTCTAAATCAAAAGTTACGGACGATTTGCTGCGGAGATGTCAAGTTGATGGTCCAGTTAAAATGATCATTCGAAACTAAATTGATCAATGGTGCTCCTTGAGGAAAGGCTTATAAATGAAGCATAATGCATGGGATCATGCAGTTTGAGAGACATTAGATTACTTGGAGGCTTTGTATTAGCTCTTTCAATCTCAAATTTTGTCACAATATGGAAAATTGAGATATCTTAACGTGGGCATTGGAGTTATGTCATTTTGAGCTTTAAATCAAAAATTAAAAACGATTTAGTGCGGACATGTCAAGTTGATCAGGTAGTTAAAATGATCATTCTAAACTGATAATTGGTGCTCATTGGGTAAAGGCTTGTAAACGAAGTATAATGAATGAAATCACGCAATTTAAAGTTAAAGACGATTTAGTGCGGACATGTCAAGTTGATCAGCCAGTTAAAATGATCATTCTAAACTAATTATTTGTGCTCCTTGAGTAAAGACTTGTAAATGAAGCATAATGCATGGCATCACACAGGTTGGGCTACATGTGATTTCTTGGAGGCTTTTTTGTAGCTCTTTTAGTCTCAAATGTTGTCACAATATGGAAAATTGAGCTAGTTTAACGTGGGCGTTGGACTCATGTAATTTTGAGCCCTAAATCAAAAGATAAAAAGATTTAAAGCGGACATGTCAAGTTATCAGGTAGTTAACATGATCATTCTAAACTGATCATTGGTGCTCTTTGAGTAAAGGATTATAAATGAAGCATAATGCATGATATCACGCAGTTTGGGATAGATTTCATTACTTGGAAGCTTTCTTGTAGCTATTTCGGTCTTTAATGTTGTCACAATATGAAAAACTGAGCTAGCTTAACGTGGGTGTTGGATTCATGTCTTTCAATCTCAATTGTAAATCAAGCATAATTTATGGCATCACGCAGTTTGGGATACATTGGATTACTTGGAGGCTTTGTTGTTGCTCTTTCAGTTTTTAATGTTGCCACAATATGGAAAATTCAGCTAGCTTAACGTGGACGTTGGATTCATGTCATTTTGAGCTTTAAATCAAAAATTAAAAACGATTTAGTGCGGACATGTCAAGTTGATCAGGTAGTTAAAATGATCATTCTAAACTGATAATTGGTGCTCATTGGGTAAAGGCTTGTAAACGAAGTATAATGAATGAAATCACGCAATTTAGGATAGATTGGATTACTTGAAGACTTTTTTGTAGCTATTTTGGTCTTAAGTTTTGTCACAATACTGGAAATTTACCTAGCTTATCGTGGGTGTTGGATTCATCTCATTTCGAACTCTAAATAATAAAATACGGACAATTTAGTGCAGACATATCAAGTGATCGGCCAGTTAAAATTATCATTAGCTTTTTCAATATCAAATCTTGTCACAATATGGAAAATTAAACTAGTTTAACATGGGCGTTGGACTCATGTCATTTTGAGCTCTAAATCAAAAGTTAAAGAAATTTAATGCGGACATGTCAAGTTGATCAGCTAGTTAAAATGAACATTCTAAACTGATCATTGGTGCTCCTTTAGTATAGGCTTATAACTGAAGCATAATGCATGACGTCACGCAGTTTGGGATAGATGGATTAATTTGAGGCTTTGTCATAGCTATGTTGGTTTTAAATTTTTCATAATGTAAAAATTGAGCTAACTTAATATGCACATTGGATTCGTGTCCTTTTGAGCTCTAAATCAAAAGTTATTGACGATTTAGTGTGGACATGCCAAGTGATCGGCCAGTTAAAATGATCATTCTAAACTGATCATTGGTGCTCCTTGAGTAAAGGCTTATAAGTCAAGCATAATGTATGGCATCACGCAGTTTGGGATACATTGGATTACGTGGAGGCTTTGAAGTAGCTCTTTCAGTCCCAAATGTTGTCACAATATGACAAATTAAGCTAGCTTAACATGGGCGTTGGAAGATTTAGTGCGGCAAAGTCAAGTGATCGGCGAGTTAAAATGATCATTCTAAACTGATCATTGGTACTCCTTGAGTACAGGTTTATAAATGAAGGATAATGCGTGATCACGTAGTTTGGGATATATTTGATTACTTGGAGGTTTAGTCGAAGCTATTTTGGTCTTACATTTTGTCACAATATAAAATTGTGCTAGCTTAAGGTGGGGTTGGATTCGTGTCATTCAGAACTCTAAATCAATAGTTACGGACGATTTAGTGCTAATATGTTTAGTGATCGGAAAGTTAAAATGATCATTCTAAACTAATTATTGGTGCTCCTTTAGTAAAGGCTTATAAATGAAGCATAATGCATGGCATTAAATAGTTTGGGATACATTTGATTACATGGAGGCTTTTTCGTATATCTTTCAGTCTCAAATGTTGTCCCAACATAGAAAATTGAGCTAGCTTAATGTGGGTATTGGACTCATATCATTTTGAGCTCTAAATCAAAAGATAAAAACGATTTAGTGTGGACATGTCAAGTTGATCAGCTAGTTAACATGATTATTCTAAACTGATCATTGGTGCTCTCTGAGTAAAGGCTTATATATGAAGCATAATGCATGCATCACGCAGTTTGTGATAGATTTGATTACTTTGAGGCCTTCTCGTTGCTATTTCGGTCTTAAATATTGTCACAATATAAAAAATTGAGCTAGCTTAATGTGGGCGTTGGATTTTTGTCTTTCCATCTCAATTTTAAATCAAGCATAATGTATGGCATCACGCTGTTTGGGATACATTGGATTACTTGGAGGCTCTGTAATAGCTCTTTAAGTCTCAAAAGTTGTCACAATATGGAAAATTGAGCTATCTTCACCTGGGTGTTGGACTCATGTCATTTTAGCTCTAAATCAAAAGTTAAAGACGATTTAGTGCGGACATGTCAAGTTGATCAGCCAGTTAAAATGATCATTCTAAACTAATTATTGGTGCTCCTTGAGTAAAGACTTGTAAATGAAGCATAATGCATGGCATCACACAGGTTGGGCTACATGTGATTTCTTGGAGGCTTTTTTGTAGCTCTTTTAGTCTCAAATGTTGTCACAATATGGAAAATTGAGCTAGTTTAACGTGGGCGTTGGACTCATGTAATTTTGAGCCCTAAATCAAAAGATAAAAAGATTTAAAGCGGACATGTCAAGTTATCAGGTAGTTAACATGATCATTCTAAACTGATCATTGGTGCTCTTTGAGTAAAGGATTATAAATGAAGCATAATGCATGATATCACGCAGTTTGGGATAGATTTCATTACTTGGAAGCTTTCTTGTAGCTATTTCGGTCTTTAATGTTGTCACAATATGAAAAACTGAGCTAGCTTAACGTGGGTGTTGGATTCATGTCTTTCAATCTCAATTGTAAATCAAGCATAATTTATGGCATCACGCAGTTTGGGATACATTGGATTACTTGGAGGCTTTGTTGTTGCTCTTTCAGTTTTTAATGTTGCCACAATATGAAAAATTCAGCTAGCTTAACGTGGACGTTGGATTCATGTCATTTTGAGCTTTAAATCAAAAATTAAAAACGATTTAGTGCGGACATGTCAAGTTGATCAGGTAGTTAAAATGATCATTCTAAACTGATAATTGGTACTCATTGGGTAAAGGCTTGTAAACGAAGTATAATGAATGAAATCACGCAATTTAGGATAGATTGGATTACTTGAAGACTTTTTCGTAGCTATTTTGGTCTTAAGTTTTGTCACAATACTGGAAATTTACCTAGCTTATCGTGGGTGTTGGATTCATCTCATTTCGAACTCTAAATAATAAAATACGGACAATTTAGTGCAGACATATCAAGTGATCGGCCAGTTAAAATTATCATTAGCTTTTTCAATATCAAATCTTGTCACAATATGGAAAATTATATTTTATATTTCAAACATGTTATGTAGTCCGCAGAATTTCAAGTCCACAGAAAATCGTAGAAACCATCACACAAACTAACTATTAAAATATAAAAGTCGTTGTAGATGTTTGAACACTATTCCAACTTCATTAATAAACATTGTAAAAACATAGTGCACAAAGTACTAGCATAATGACGCGAAATTTAATACTAATTATTTTTTTGATTTTAATGTTTAGTTAATTATTAAAATAATTTAGATACTGAGCATATTTTTTACCAAA
>JAENJI010000013.1:25289020-25299170 GCA_018901935.1 Pugionium cornutum | reverse complement strand
GAGCTCTCTCTGTCGGTATTACCACTGCACTCGGTCAGTGACTCTTTCCTTTTGTGCCTGCTTTCGTTCTGAGGCTTTCCTCTCTTATGAGATTGATAGTTTGATCGCGAGCCTCCCAGATAGGCAGTTTGCTCCCCAGTGTAGGGGTTCACCTGTCAAGAACATTTGTAACGCGCTTAAGGTAAGGCCGGCTGTTAGCAGGGATCGTTAGCTGTAGAAGTCCATTCAGTAGAGGTAGGGCCCGGGACTCCTTTCTTTATTAGACGAGAAAAGGGTTGGCACAAGGGGATAAACTGAATGAAAATAGAAAAGCATTCCAAGGGGTTCTTCCAAGTACTCGACTAGACACAAAAGAAATGAATCCTTACTTCATCAAGAAAGAAGACGGAGAGCCACGAACCTACTTTCCTGTGCCGGAGGAGAACCAGAAAGAAGTAGACCTTGATCCAGTGAGTGAAGGCGTTCATCTCCTTTTAGTCGACTAACTGGCGTTCCTCGGGGGAAAGAAGAGAGCTTTGGGATTCGCTCACTTCTTAATTTGGAGTTATCGAGATTCTCAATGTGGGGAGGAATAGTGCGGGAATGGCGGTTCTCAGACAAGGGAATCGTTCCTCTCTAAATCTAAATTGGCTAGAATGTTTCCTATCAATAGAGCTTTCACGTCTGCGCATAGAATCGCTTTTTTTGCTCGATAAAGTCTGTTCCTCACAGCAGGACCAGTGTAAACAGGTTCTAGGTCAAGCGATCCTATAGGCAAGTTTGAAAGTCGTTACCCCCGAAATGAAATAGTATTCCACATAAATTGTTAGTTATTCTCCTGCATTAGATATTTTCTAGCAATCTTAAGGTTAAGGCGAGCAATCTGTAGGTATTCCTCCGCTGCCCTTTATAGCAGGGATTCCAGTCGAGGCTTCCCCTTTCGAATGATTCAGTGCTCTCTTCAACCGGCGAGTTTAGCCTTGTCAGTGCTCTCAGAAACCAGATCAATTAGGTCTGGATCGGCTCACTTTCCCAATCGAAATGAATTCGAAACGCGAGACACGACACTCGCAACACGAGAATCGAATCGAGGATCAACCCCCTTCTATATCATTTAAGCTGTTACAGAGGGCGTTAGCTCAATTCATAGCCTTCCTTCGGGTAGGGTTAAGGCAAGAATGAACAATGCGGCGGCGCGTGCAGATTGTTGGTTTGGCGCGAAGTGAGCTTGGCCGCCTTTATAGGTAATTGGTAGAAGTGCTCTCCTGCAGCCGCTCAGCTTGATAGTTTCGTACTTAGGAAGTTTAGATCGTAATAACAGAAACTTTTTCGCATTTTTGATCTCAATAGCGCTGAGTAACTGCCCCAATGCCCGAGGAACGCCTTTTCTTCTAAGGCCTGCATCCTGGCTCTATCTGCCGCGGATACCTTTGTCTTCTCTTCTATCTATGGCCTTTATGCTGTATTCTAAGTAGACTCAGCATTCATCCTGGCTATCACAGGGCCTTTCGCCATCAAAGAGTCGAGAAGGTTTTACATACTAACGAAAATGGGTTTTTTAGACTTATACACCCTACAGGTAATAAAAGAATGAAATCTTTTTGAGTCCCTTTCATGGATTCGGAGTCAAGACCCGTGCTGCCTTCGCTTTTTTACTTGGATCCTTCGCTGGTTGAATTCTCGCTGATCAAACTCTTCAAGGAGCCAATTCAAGCACGCTTTGCAAGCCGCGAAGCTCGAGGTAGAAGCTGTGGCACCGCTTTTAGATAAATAGCATGTCAATCTGGAAAGAAAGCTAATGCCGAAGCGGCTCTAATCTCTCCTCTAACCAGTGCATATGCATAAGAGTGCATAAGACAAGGGAGGAACCCGTCTACAACACAAGCCGCCTACACAAGGAGTCTGGCCTCTGGCCGGCGAAGTCACTCACAACGGAGAAAGGCTCGAAGACCAATTCAAGGAAAAAGTTGATAGTCTATATGGCAAAACGATTCATTCGCCCTGGGAGCGTCAAGTAGCAGAGGTAGCGGCATTTCTGTCACAGTCAGAGTTTACCCCTCACTTGCACCTGCGGGAAGGTATTTCTTGGTCTTTTTGTAGAGCGCATCCTGGTCAACAACGCCGGAAAGCATGTTCTAACAGGATTACGATATAGCAATATTACGGCTCTCTTATTTGTTAATGGTTATTATCTCATTATTGAGGAAAGCGAATCGCCCTCTTATCCATTGCTGATAAGCATGTGGCTGAAGCGGCGGATCCTAATCCAAGAGCAGAGGAGAAGCTTTAACCCACATCGGTACGGATGCGGAAGTTCTCTAAAACACTTGGCGGATTTATACCTGTACTGTTCTTCACTTCGTGAAGTCTTAAATCTCGACTCAATGTTCTTTGCTTCCCTTAAGATGATAGTGACTGCTTATCCCAAGTCTCATACTAGCATGTCAGGAGAGGGCCCGGGTTGGACTAAATCAATAGGATAGGATCATCCCAGCTTGAATCCTACCTAAAGTAAAAAAGATAGGGCTAATTCAGATAACGAAACTATCCCATGGCAGTTTACTTCGGATAGCTCTATTAAGTGCTTTATCTCTTTTTGATATGATCTGTTTACTTCTTTTCAAGTGGTATTAATGCATTTCCGCTTCTTCCAAAGCATACCAATCTTCACATGAATTTCAATCTGGTTTCATTCATTTCTGTTTTATTCCTATCTATAGGATCTGCCCTTCTTCCAAAGCATAATGTCTTCATGAATTTTCTTCTGAAATCTCTAGAAGACAACAATCCCTTCTGAACACCTATCACGAATCGGATCAGGACAAGAGTTGGATTGAGTTTAGTGCAGACTAAGTCTTGGACTTTTTGGCGTAGGTTGTAGCCCCTTCATGAAATCGACTCCTAATGCCCAACCCGCACCGGTTATGTCAACCAAACCTCAGTCAAGGTAAACCGAAGCAATGCCTTAGCCAAGACCTCTTGCCAATTCCCAGACCAATTCCGGCTAGGTGGGTGTCTAATCCGCGTAGAAGCTCCTGGTCGAGTGTCTTAGATTAGAATAGCTTCTGCGATTTGTCCTGTTTGTGGCTCGATCTCCTGTCGTGTTTTATTTAGATAGCAATACTATCTTTAGGCCCACTCCAAGGCACAAAAGGGCATACTCCTACATCTGCGTATTCGAAGCCTGATTGAACGGTAGCTTGTATGATGCCAAAGTGAAGAAGCGTCAGGCTCGACTGTTAGCGCTTCTCCCTACTTATAAGTCAAATCCCCATAAATGGAATGAAAGCACACCATACGCTTCAGCTTTCTAAGCCTGAGTGCCCCAAAACAACCCCTTATAGGATTGGATTTCAATAAAAAGAAGTGCCAAATGGGGATAGGGGGCTGGGGGGAAAGGGGAATTACCTGAGTCGACAGATTTCAAGTCGACAGATTTCAAGTCGACAGATTTCATTCCTTGAAATCGATTAGTCGACCTGTTTCCAAAAATCAATTGTTGATAGTTGATATCCCAATTGTTGATAGTTGATATCCCAATTGTTGATAGTTGATATCCCTATGGTATGCATTTGTGTGCGATATTTCCGTCGAAAATGGGTTTTGATGTCCCATCCATCATGGACCCACGAGAAAATGCGATAAATCGCGTTTATTTGACATGTGAGGGTTTTCATGTTGTGATGCGTCGACAGGTTTCCTCCGAAACCGGTTAGTCGACCATTTGCAAATCTATTGCATAAGATTTCAAACATGAATTTCCTAGGAAAGAAAGATCGTCGAGTTGGTAGGTTTTTTAAACCAATGAAGCTACTCGCGAATTTCGTTTTTTAAAAAAGAATCACAAAATCAACTTATCAAGTATTTGCGAATTGTTCAGGTATTTGTTTGATGTCAGGTATTTGTTTGATGTCAGGTCAGGTATTTGTTTGATGTCAGGTATTTGTTTGATGCAGCTGTTCCTGTTGGAGGATTTACCGGTTCAAGTCCGGTAGCAGTTTGGGGGCTTAAGAGGCCCTGGGGCGATCGGTATACGGAAGAATACTACAGACAGGAGATGATTAGGGTAGGATAATATCTGCGACGGCGCAGCGAAACTGTGTTCGGTCGTGCGTGAAGCCTTTGGAAACTATTTGGTTCTCCCGGGCCCCGAAAAATCTGATAGTTACCGCCTTTTAATCCTTTCTGTCGGCAAGGTTGAGATTCCTGCCAGAAGTTAGGAGCGTAAACTAACAAAACGATGTTCGTTGGGTGCGGCGCCTTGTGCACTGGTTTGGTTACCGTGGGGCAAGGGTCTACTCCCGGTTCGGAACCTCAACTCGAAAGGTTGTGGACGAGCTATTTGACGGCTGCTACTCGAAACAATTAATTAGCGCGTATATCGGTGCGTGTCGGGTAGCGGTTTTCATTTCGCACGGGAACCTAAGGGGAAAACTAGGGGCGAACCTAGGGGGAACCTTTGGAGGGGGTACTGGAGTGGGGTCCGGAAAGGGGGGCTCCTGGTGCCGGAAGAAAGGGAAGCAGATTTCAAAGAAATCTAGATAGCTGACCTCATATCGGTTCATCGAGTCAAGTCAACAAGCCAACAAGCCAACAAGTCAACAAGCCAGGGAAGATCGGTTTCCTGTTGTTTCAGTTTGCCTGCGGGAGCGTGCTCTCTCCACCGCTGGCCTCTCTGCGTCGCCCCAAAAGCAGAGTGGAGAGGCCAGACGTAGGAGGGAGAGAAAGAGAGAAAGAATGTAGCGAGTGAAGTACCGGCAGGTACGAGGGAGCGGCTAAAGTTCATAGTAAGTGTACGCCTCTAATAGTAAGCCCTAAGGAGAAACCCTATCGTATCAAATCGTATCAAGTAGAGAGAGAATCTTCTTCTTGCTTGTCTTCCCTCCCTATCGTATCCAGTAAAGAGAGAATATTCTTCTTGTTGGTTATCTCGGGAATGGATTAGAGAGGATATGACTCTTCTGTGTAGCGAAGGAAGTGAGCTGGTTAATCGCAGCTTACTTTCTGAGTGTCTCCTCTTTCTTGTAATGTAATAGCGGGCTACGGTTAGAGAGGATATGACCCTATGGTGCCTTGTTCCTCTAAACTGTATAAAAAAAGAAAATCTTCTTCTTGGTTATCCTGGGTGTGTTTAGAGAGGATATGACCCGATGGTGCCTTGTTCCTCTAAAGGTTCGCCATCAAGTAGAGAAAAAATATTCTTCTTGTTGGTTATCCCGGGTATGGGGAGTGGTGAGGAGTAATCCCTTGGTCTATTCCTCTGCCTTCACAAAAGGGGATAGGGGAGTAGAAGCTTGCTTTGTTGAACAAAGAATTTTCCTCATACAAATAGAGAGTGGTAATTGCGCCTATAACTCAGATTTAGAAACTGTATTATTATTAGCGTGCTAAGGTAAATTCAAAACACTCTGTTTTAGTTTAGCTAATTCCGGAAATCTATTCGATCGAAGGGAACAATACCTCATATGAGTTGCATCTATAGTTCCTGGTAAGGAGCGATCACCCATACCTAAGCTGGTAAGAAAAAAGGATAGCAAGAAAAGAAGCGACTGTTGAGGACAGAGAGAGTAGGCTCTCGTGGGTTCGATTCCCGTTTGTCTAATTAGCGAGAGTGGATTATGAATCCGCCGTTCCCTTGCTAGTGGAGTCACCCGTTCCAGATTTGAACCCCCTAGTGGTCAATCTCCTCCTATCCCCAAACGCATCCAGTGGCCCTATTTGAGAAAGAAAAACCTTAGTTCAGATAGGCAAAATAAAGGATTCCATCGCCTAAACGGCTCTATTTGGTCCTTTAACGGCCGAGCCCGAACAGCAACGGGAGAGGAAGGCTCTATGTCAGGTCTCGGGCTGCTTTTTTATCACCCCTTTCTGCTTATATAGTAGATCAATAGCTAACTCCTTGCTTTTTTGAAAGCATTTCTATAAAACATTCCGATTCAAGAACTAGGCTGGGTCAAATACTATACTAATCGGCTAGGAATGAAGAAGCCGTAAAGCCCACACCTATAGAGGGAGATTTTAGCATAAAGCTAACTTCTTTGTGAAGAAATTCCTTCTCGATTAGAGACCAGAACTCCCCTACTCTCGCCTGTCTATTCAAATCAAAGATGGAATTGGGGCTCTAGTCAGTTAGAACTCTGCCTCTGCGCTTTTCTTCTATCAAAGCAGTTGTCTATCCGGATGGAAAGTGGCAACAACACTAAGACAAGTCTAACAAAGAACTCTGACTTAGTTCTTCATCGGTGAGGTCAGGAGTCAGACTCGGAAGATTCTGTCGAAGGAGCAGCTGAGGGTCTAGTAAGAGTAGATTGATGACCATCAGAGCAGGATGTGGACTAGCGAAGTCGGTCTGCTCGCTTCTCATCTACATTCGAGCCCGCTTCTACCTCTCTCTTATTCCTTGGTAAATGGAGAACAGAGCCCCCATCACAACAGAATGCGCGAAGCCGCCATCCGCCCCTCAGAGTTTGCTCATCCAGCAGAAGGAAGTCTCAGCCAGTCTTTGCCATTGAGGTAACCCGATCTTGCCCCGCTGCTATGCCAGACAACTCTGAGTTCAGCCCCTTCGGTTCTCCCGATCTTTCCTGGGTCACTTCAGTCTTCAAAGATTAATTTTTCTTTCTTAACACGCTTAAATCGTTCTTTATGCCGGCTTTCACCGTCTGTCTTCTGACCGGAAAAGTAGGATCTTTCATCTCTCGCCTTGCCTCTCTCTATAGAATGAGTCTGGGACCGGTAGTCCTCTGGAGGTTCGTTGTCGGAATTCTTTGATTCCACCTATCTTAAGAAGAGGGACTCTCTCTCTCAGTTTGGGCTAGTGTGCAATGCCGCTAACCGACTCTCTTTGGTTCACAACTCCCTATCTTAGCAGCTTCTTCTTGTGAGAAAATAAGATTCTTGCCTTGCCGAGTTCAACCTCTCTTTCTAGCACCGGATTTTGTAATGGAATTTCTATCCTATCTTTCGTTCTCTATCCTATCTAATGTAGCAAGCGATCTTTGCAACTTCTTATATTCTCATCAGAGGGAGTTGGTGAATAGGTTCTGATGACTTTCCTCTAGATAGAAGTCTCAGGTCTCCGAGGACTGAACTTAGCTTCTCAGTGGCAGTCAGGGCTAGGACAAGCGGATAGCACGAAGAGCAGATAGAGGAAGAGCAGATGCAAGATCGGTTGCAGCTTATTTCAACAATTTCTTCTTTGTTTGCATCAAATAGGTTGCTGTGGGTCAGTATTTCGAAGAAGAAAGAGAGGCTAGCCTGGGCTGATGAGGATGGAAGATTGTCTAGATGAAGGAGAGTCGGCTATCTTGCTCTCAGATGAGGAAGAGTCTCTGCGGCAGAGTTATTTTCTCATCTGAGAGAAGGTTAAGCAAGCTACGAGGATACTGGCTTCGGACCAGTCTAGTCCAATCTGTTTTCTCGCGCGATCAGCTGGGTCATAGAGAGTAAAGTCAGAGAGCGCTCTCTGCGCCAGAAGATGAGGAAGAGAGGAGGACAGAACAGCTAACAGGGGCTTCGAGCGACCCTAGCTACCCCGAGCTGACTACAGGGAAGACAGAAGAAGAAAGAATTTAGACTGCCCGGCCCGGACAAGCTATTCTAACCAGGAAGTGACTACTGCAGCTACTACTCTACCGTCCGACGGGCTGCAGCAACTGCAGCAGACACTAACTGCAAGGGAGGGAAAGAAGAAGCTACGCCTCCACTCCCAGACACGCAGGGAACAACTAAGAAGAGTCTTCACTGCGGAAGCTAAAGAGAGACTAGATACTGCAGGAGTAAGTTCCAGAAAGAGAGGACTTTCACAAAGAAAGTTTAAAGACAGACTAAGGCAGTGTAGGGAGTTGCAAAGGAGAAGAAAAGCGAAATTGCAGAGAAAATCGACAGACAGAACGAAACAAAACGGGAAGGAGTTCGCTTCAAACAAAGAGAAAGGAAACAAAGCTAACAAAGGAAAGAACAGAACAACCAGAGGGTGACAAAGAGCAGCTTGCTTCATTGGATGCTCGGCTCGATGGGTACTTTGGTTTGCCGGACGGAGAAGCTTTTTCTTTCAGGAGTTGGTTGGTGGGACACCTAACCTTATAGTAATAGTCGCTAAGCGTTCTAGGCCGAATCTGATGTTATGAAAAGGGCAAGCTCAGAGCCTGCTGAGCAAAGGAAAACGGTGTAAGGACATCTATATGTTGGAGAATTTGAATCTATAAGTCTTCTACTCTACAAGACAACAGCTAGTGAGCTCAGCATTATAGGCTTGGGCATCCAAATCCTTTCTCCAACAACTACTAGTAAAGCTATAGTTAGAAATATCAGGGATCTTTCTGTTTGTGAAGCCTGTCAGTTGGGCAGCTCTAGTCTTTCGTTTTCAGGACTGTTATCACCATCTCATCCCACCGTATCTTCTCTGCTTCGTGCTTGGCAGCGAGGTTCTAAACCTTCATCTGTCCCTTCTGTTTCAACAGACAGTTCCTTTCTCACACCTTGGTCCATCCTCCACTCTGCTTCCTTACTGCTCTTCTCCTGCTATCTATCTTCCCGGTTTGGCTCTGAGAGCGTCTCTGCAGATCCTTCTTCTGCTCCTGGAACTGCTACCACATCAGAAAGAGACTGTCCTGTGCGTACGGCAGGCTCAGATTTCCTATTGGCGACGTACCTTTTTTGATGTTGGGACAGCTGCTAGCTACTTTCACCTAATAGACATCACTCGGGCAAAGGATGGTAGACGCAAGCCTTCTCCTCGTTACAACCTGTTTACACAAAAAGACACTCCCTCTGAACCATCAACCAGAACGTCTGCCTCCCAGGATGGAGACAAGCTATGCAAGAAGAGATGTCGGCATTAACACAGAATCACAGGACTTAGTTCCCGCATCAAAATCTTCTCGGTTGTAAATGGGTTTTCAGAGTGAAACTTAAGTCCACAAACTCAAAGCACGCTTGGTAAAGGGTTTCTCATCCCAACAAGGAAGAAGGAGGTTGATAAGAAAGATCTTCTCCTATAGTAGGCTAAGGCTAACCTGTTTCGAACTTATTAGAATCCAATCCTATAGTAGGCTAACCTATTTCGAACGGAGACTCTCCAGCCCTGTAGGCTAAGGCTAACCTGTTTCGAACGGAGACTCTCCAGTCCCATACCTGGGGCTAACCTGTTTTGAACTTCTTACCTAGTTACTCTAGTATTCAAACTAACAGAAGTCTGTCTTATTGACACACTTTCCATCATTGTTGATGATCTTTTCAAACAAGCACTTATCGGCATCTCTTCTATTACGAAGACCGCCTGGTTTATTTTTAATTTACCCGTCTTTTAGAACGCTAAAGCTCTCTCTTAGGTGAAGGTAGCTAGCAGCCTTACCAATCGTCGAGACCCAGTCAGGATTTCAGCTTCCTACTTCTGTAATTTCCAGAACAGATGGACATTCTTATCCGCCGATCTATTTAATGCTGGAATCAGACCATTAATGTAGGGATCGAATGCTCCGCGAATAAACCTTCCCGGCTGGCCTATCTTGTCTTAGATTCAGTAATTAGTTCAGCACACCCCCAATGGAGAAAGGATGGGAGGTTTTGACTTCTGTTTTACTTATGGAACAGGTTAGATCATAGCCAGAAAGGATGACTCTAGGACTAGAGGACTCAGGGCGTGCCGAAAGGGCTAGCTAGTGCGCGCATCCGGCTGCTGCTTCTTTAGCCCTTCTTCTTACTCTCAGCCAGCTCGACGTTTTCTCGTTCGACTGTAAGGAGAGGAGCGAAAAGAAGTGTAGGGAACTACAGCCCCGTTGGTAACAGAAAGACTTTCCGTTGTAATAGAATCCCTCCGTCTAAATTGTTTATCTATTCTATTGATGACACCTGTTGGATTACTTCCGAAAAGCAAGTCCTTAGGTGTAGGTATTTCCTTCCTCTCGAAAGGTTAGCTAGCTCGACTTCCTGTCCAGTCTGCCTTTGAAGCTTAGTTCCCTTTTCCGGAGTTACACGAATTCCGACCTATGTGATGTGCGAAATCGGCTTACTTATAACTACTCCCTGTATAGCCACTAAGGCCGTTCCTATATATGAGCATTCTTGAGTGCGGGTGATCTTAGTGGTTGTGGATTCGAACCACTGACACAAGGATTTACAGTCCTTTGCTCTAACCAGCTGAGCTACCTGTTCACCACTTTGTTCTCAA
>JAENJI010000013.1:25222603-25244473 GCA_018901935.1 Pugionium cornutum | reverse complement strand
ATGTGCGCACTAAATTGTTTTTCACTTTTGATTCAACGTTCAGAATTCCGCCGGAGCTTCATGGGTGTTGCCCCGTTCCCCAATCAGATGACACAAATCCAACGGCCACGTTAAGTTAGCTCAATTTTCTATATTGCGACAAGATTTAAGACCGAAATAGCTACGACCGAGCCACTAAGTAATCCCATCTATCCCAAACTATGTGATGCTATGCATTATGTTTCATTCCTAAACTTTTGCTCAATGAGCACAAATGATCAGTGTAGAATGATCAATTTAACTGGCCGATAGGCTTGACATGTTCGCAGTAAATCATCTTTAACTTTTGATTTTGTGTTAAGAATGACACGAATCCAACAACCACGTTAAGCTAGCTTAATTTTCTATATTGCAACAAAATTTAAGACCAAAATAGCAATGGCAAAGCCTCCAATTAATCCAATCTATCCCAAACTGCGTGATATCATGAATTATGCTTCATTTGTAAACCTTTGCTCAATGTGCAACAATGATCAGTTTAGAATGGTCTATTTAACTAGCTGATCAGTTTGACATATCTGCACTAAATTCTCTTTAACTTTTGATTTAAAGTTCAGAATGACACGAATCCAACGCCCACGTTAAGCTAGCTTCACTTTCTATATTGTGACAAAATTTAGCACCAAAATAGCTACGACGAACCCTCCAGGTAATCCAATCTATCCCAACCTGCGTGGTGTCATGAGTTATGCTTCATTTGTAAACCTCAGCTCAATGATCACCAGTGATCAGTTTGGAATGATCAATCTAACTGCCCGAGAACTTTGACATGTCCATAATCTCTTTAACTTTTGATTCAGAGTTTAGAATGACACGAATTCAACGCCCACGTTAGGCTAGCTCAATTATCTATATTGCGACAAGATTTAAGAGCGAAATAGCTACGACAAAACCTCTAAGTAATCGATTCTATCCCTAATTACGTGTTGCCAAGAATTGTGTTTCATTTGTAAACTTTTGCTCAATGAGCACCAATGGAAAGTGTAGAATAATCAATTAAACAGGCCGATAGACTTGACATGTTCGCATTAAATCGTATTTAACTTTTGATTTTGTGTCCAGAATGACACGAATCCCATGCCCACGTTAAACTAGCTCAATTTTCTATATAGTGACAAAATTTAAGACCGGAATAGCTACGAGAATCCCTCTAAGTAATCCAATTTATCCCAAACTGCGAGATGACATGCATTATGCTTCATTTGTAAACCTTTGCTCAATGAGCACCAGTGACCAGCTTGGACAAGTCAATTTAACTGGCCGAGCAGTTTGGTATGTTCGAACTAAAACATCTTTAACTTTTGATTCAGAGTTAAGAATGACACAAATCCAACGCCCACATGAAGCTAGCTCAATTTTCTATATTGTGACAAAACTGAAGACTGAAATAGCTACGACAAAGCCTCCAAGTAATCCAATCTATCTCAAACTCTGTGATGCCATGCATTCTGCTTCATTTGTAAACCTTTGCTCAACGAGCAACAATGATCAGTTTGGAATGATTAACTAAACTGGCCGATCAAATAGGCATAGCCGCACTAAATCGTCTTTAACTTTTGATTCAAAGTTCGGAATGACACGAATCCAACACCCATATTAAGCTAGCTCAATTTCTTTATTGTGACAAAATTTAAGAGCGAAATAGGTACAATAAAGCCTCCAAGTAATCCAATCTATCCCAAACTGCGTGATGCCATGCATTATGCTTCATTTGTAAACCTTTGCTCAATGAGCACCAGTGATCAGTTTGGAATGATCAATTTAACTTCCCGAGCAGTTGGACATGTCCGCACTAAATTGTTTCAAAGTTCCAAATGACACGAATCCAACGCCCACGTTAATCGAGCTCAATTTTATATATTGTGACAAAATTTAAGACTAAAATGGCTATGACAAAATCTCTAAGTAATCCAATCTATCCCAAACTACATGATGCCATGCATTATGTTTCATTTGTAAAATTTTGCTCAATGAGGACCAATGATCAGTGTAGAATAATCAATTTAACAGGCCGATAAACTTGGCATGTTCGAAGTAAATCGTCTTTAACTTTTGAGTTAGTGTTCAGAATGACACGAATCCAACACCCACGTTAAGGTAGCTCAATTTTTCATATTGTGATAAGATTTAAGACTGAAATAGCTATGAGAAATCCTCAAAGTAATCCAACATATCCTAAATTGCGTGATGTCATGCATTATGCTTCATTTGTAAACCTTTGTGCAATGAGCATCATTGAGCAGTTTGGATGATCAATTTAACTGGCCAAGGAGTTCAACGCCCACGTTAACCTAGCTCAATTTTTGATATTGCTAGAAAATTAAAAACCAAAATAGCTACGCCAAAGGCTCTAAGTAGTCCAACATATCCCAAACTAGGTGATGCCATGCATTATGTTTCATTTTTCAACCTTTGCTAAATAAGAACCACTTATCAGTTAAGAATGTTAATTTCACTGTCCGAGCAACATAACATGTTCGCACTAAATCATCTTTAACCTTTTATTTAATGTTCAGGATGACACGAATCCAACGCCCACGTTAAACTAGCACAATTTTCTATATTGTGACAAAATGGAAGACCGAAATAGCTACGACCAAGCTTCCAAGTAATCCAATCTATCCCAAACCGCATCATGCCATGCATTATGCTTCATTTGAAAACCTTTACTCAATTAGCAATAGTGGTCAGTTTAAATTTATCTATTTAACAGGCCGATCAGTTTGACATGTCTGCACTATATTGTCTTTAACTTTTGATTCAGAGTTCAGAATGACAAGAATCCAACAACCATATTAAGCTAGCTCAATTTTCTATATTGTGAAAAAATTTAAGACCAAAATAGCTACGACAAAGCTTCCAAGTAATCCAATCTATCCCAAACTGCGTGATCCATGCATTATGATTCATTTGTAAACGATTACTCAATGAGCACCAGTGATTAGTTTGGAATGAGCAATTTAACTGGCCGAGCATTTTGACATGTCCGCACTAAATTGTTTTTGACTTTTGATTCAAAGTTCAGAACCACACGATTCAAAGTTCAGAACGACACGAATCAAACGCCCACGTTAAGGTAGCTCAATTTTCTATATTGCAACAAAAGTTAAGACCAAAATAGCTATGACAAATCCTCTAAAAAATCCAATCTATCCCAAACTACGTGATGCCATGCATTATGTTTCATTTGTAAACTTTTGCTCTATGAGCACCAATGTTCAGTGTAGAATGATCAAGTTAACTAGTCGATAGACTTGACATGTTCACACTAAATGGTCTTTTAACTATTGATTTAGTTTTCAGAAAGACACGAATCCAACACCCACGTTAAGCTAGCTCAATTTTCTATATTGTGACATAATTTAAGATCAAACTAGCAACGAAAAAGCCTCCAAGTAATCCAATCCATCCCAAACTTCGTGATGCCATGCATTATGCTTCATTTGTAAACTTTTGCATAATTAGCAACAGTAATCAGTTTTAAACGATCTATTTAACTTACCGATCAGTTTAACATGTCCGCATAAATCGTCTTTAAATTTTGATTTAGAGTTTAGAATGACACGAATCCAA
The DNA here is from genome assembly GCA_018901935.1 of Pugionium cornutum. Lineage (NCBI taxonomy): Eukaryota > Viridiplantae > Streptophyta > Magnoliopsida > Brassicales > Brassicaceae > Pugionium > Pugionium cornutum. Next base: position 25,240,861 of record JAENJI010000013.1, on the reverse strand, counting down.
CGCCCACGTTAAGGTAGCTCAATTTGCTATATTCTGACAAAATGTTAGACCAAAATAGCTACGAGAAAGTCTCCAAGTATTACAATCTATCCCAAACTGTGTGATGCCATGCATTATGCTTCATTTGTAAACCTTTGCTCAATGAGCACCAGTGACCAGTTTGGAATGATCAATTTAACTCGCCGACCAGTTTGACATGTTCGCACTAAATCTTCTTTAACATTTTATTCACAGTTTAGAATGACACGAATTCAACGCCCACATTAAGGGAGCACAATTTTCAATATTGTGACAAAATTTAATACCGAAATAGCAATGACAAAGCCTCCAAGTAGTCCAATCTATCTCAAACTCCGTAATGCCATGCATTACGCTTCATTTGTAAACCTTTGTTCAATGAGCACCAATGATCAGTTTAGAATGATCAATAAAACTGGCCGATGAACTTGACATATCCGCACTAAAACATCTTTAACTTTTGATTCAAAGTTAAGAATGACACGAATCCAATGCCCACATGAAGCTAGCTCAATTTTCTATATTCTGACAAAATTGAAGACCGAAATAGCTTTGATAAAGCCTCCAAGTAATCCAATCTATCCCAAACTGTGTGATGCCATGCATTATGTTTCATTTAAAAACTTTTTCTCAATGAGCACCAATGATTAGTGTAGAATGATCAATTTGATTGGCCGATACACTTCACATGTTTGCACTAAATCGTCTTTAACTTTTGATTTAGACTTCAGAATGACATGAATCAAACACTCAGGTTAAGCTAGCTCAATTTTCTATATTGTGACAAAATTTAAGAACAAAATAGCTACGACAAAGCCTTCAAAGAATCCAATCTATCCTAAAATGCGTGATGCCATGCATTATGCTTCATTTGTTAAGCTTTGCTAAATAAGCACCACTTATCAGTTAAGAATGATTAATTTCACTGGCCGAGCAACATAACATGTTCGCACCGAAATAGCTATGACAAAGCCTCCAAGTAGTCCAATCTATCTCAAACTCCGTGATGCCATGCATTACGCTTCATTTGTAAACCTTTGCTCAATGAGCACCAATGATCAGTTTAGAATGATCAATAAAACTGGCCGATGGACTTGACATATCCGCACTAAAACATGTTTAACTTTTGATTCAGAGTTAAGAATGACACGAATCCAACGCCCACATGAAGCTAGCTCAATTTTCTATATTGTGACAAAATTGAAGACTGAAATAGCTACGACAAAGCCTCCAAGTAATCCAATCTATCCCAAACTGTGTGATGCCATGCATTATGCTTCGTTTGTAAACCTTTGCTCAACGAGCAGCAGTGGTCAATTTGGAATGATCAATTTAACTGTCCGACCAGTTTGACATCTCCGCACAAAATTGTTTTAAAATTTTTATTCAAAGTTCAGAATGACACAAATCCAACGCCCACTTAAACTAGCGCAATTTTCTATATTGCGACGAAATTTAAGCCCCAAAATAGCTACGACAAAGCCTCAAAGTAATCCAATCTATCCCAAACTACGTAATGCCATGCATTATGCTTCATTTGTAAACCTTTGCTCAACGAGCAGCGGTCAGTTTGGAATGATCAATTTAACTGTCCGACCAGTTTGACATCTCCGCACAAAATTGTTTTAAATTTTTTATTCAAAGTTCAGAATGACATGAATCCAACACCCAGTTAAACTAGCACAATTTTCTATATTGCGACGAAATTTAAGCCCCAAAATAGCTACGACAAAGCCTCAAACTAATCCAGTCTATCCCAAACTACGTGATGCCATGCATTATGTTTCATTTGTAAATTTTTGCTCAATGAGCACCAATGATCAGTGCATAATGATCAATTTAACTAGCCGATAGACTTGACATGTTTGCACTAAATCATTTTTAACTATTGATTTAGTTTTCAGAAAGACACGAGTCCAACACCCACTTTAAGCTAGCTCTATTTTCTAGCTACGATAATTAGCTACGAAAAAGCCTCCAAGTAATCTAATCCATCCCAAACTTCGTGATGCCATGCATTATGCTTCATTTGTAAACTTTTTCTTAATTAGCAACAGTGATCAGTTTAAAATGATCTATTTAGCTGGCCGATCATTTTAACATGTCCGCATAAATCGTCTTTAACTTTTGATTTAGAGTTTATAATGACACGAATCCAACGCCAACGTTAAGGTAGCTCAATTTTCTATGTTCTGACAAAATGTAAAACCAAAATAGCAACGACAAAGCCTCCAAGTAATCCAATCTATCCCAAACTGCATGATGCCATGCATTATGTTTCTTTTGTAAACCTTTGCTCAATGAGCACAAGTGACCAGTTTGGAACGATCAATTTAACTCGCCGACCCGTTTGACGTGTTCGCACCAAATCTTCTTTAACTTTTAATTCACAGTTTAGAATGACACGAATTCAACGCCCACATTAAGGGAGCACAATTTTCTATATTGTGTGAAAATTTAAGACCGAAATAGCTATGATAAAGCCTCCATGTAGTCCAATCTATCTCAAACTCCGTGATGCCATGCATTATGCTTCATTTTTAAACCTTTTCTCAATGAGCACCAATGATCAGTATAGAATGATCAATTAAACTGGCTGAAAAACTTGACATATCCGCAGTAAAACGTCTTTAACTTTTGATTCAGAGTTAAAAATGACACGAATCCAACGCCCACATTAAGCTAGCTCAACCTTTGATATTGTGACAAAAGGTAAGACCAAAATAGCTACAACAAATCTTCCAAGTAATCCAATCTATACCAAACTGTGTGATGCCATGCATTATGCTTCATTTGTAAACCTTTGCCTAACAAGCAGCAGTGATCAGTTTGGAATGATCAATTTCACTGATCGAGCAGTTTGACATGTGCGCATAAAATTGTTTTAAAATTTTGATTCAAAGTTCAGAACGACATGAATCCAATGCCCACGTTAAACTAGCGCAATTTCCTCTATTGCGACCAAATTTAAGTCCCAAAATAGTTACGACAAAGCCTCTAAGGAATCCAATCTATCCCAAACTACGTGATGCCATGCATTATGTTTCATTTGTAAACTTTTGCTCAATGAGCACCAATGATCAGTGTAGAATGATCAATTTAACTGGCCGATTGACTTGACATGTTTGCACTAAATCGTCTTTAACTATTGATTTAGTTTTCAGAAAGACATGAATCCAACGCCCACGTTAAGCTTGCTCAATTTTCTATATTGTGACAGAATTTAAGATCAAACTAGCTACGAAAAAGCCTCCAAGTAATCCAATCCACCCCAAACTTCCTGATGCCATGCACTATGCTTCATTTGTAAAATTTTGCTTAATTAGCAACAGGGATCAGTTTAAAATAATCTATTTAACTGGCCGATCAGTTTGACATGTCCGCATATATCGTCTTTAACTTTTGATTTCGAGTTCAAAATGACACGAATCCAACGCCCACGTTAAGTTCGCTAATTTTTTATATTCTGACAAAATGTTTGACCAATATAGGTACGAAAAAGCCTCCGAGTAATTCAATCTATCCAAAACTAAGTGATGCCATGCATTATGCTTCATTTTTAAACCTTTGCTCAATGAGCACCAATGATCAGTATAGAATGATCAATTAAACTGGCTGAACAACTTGACATATCCGCAGTAAAACGTCTTTAACTTTTGATTCAGAGTTAAGAATGACACGAATCCAACGCCCACATTAAGCTAGCTCAACTTTCGATATTGTGACAAAAGGTAAGACCAAAATAGCTACAACAAATCTTCCAAGTAATCCAATCTATACCAAACTGTGTGATGCCATGCATTATGCTTCATTTGTAAACCTTTGCTTAACAAGCAGCAGTGATCAGTTTGGAATGATCAATTTCACTGTCCGAGCAGTTTGACATGTGCGCGTAAAATTGTTTTAAAATTCTGATTCAAAGTTCAGAACGACACGAATCCAATGCCCACGTTAAACTAGCGCAATTTCCTCTATTGCGACCAAATTTAAGTCCCAAAATAGTTACGACAAAGCCTCTAAGGAATCCAATCTATCCCAAATTACGTGATGCCATGCATTATGTTTCATTTGTAAACTTTTGCTCAATGAGCACCAATGATCAGTGTAGAATGATCAATTTAACTGGCCGATTGACTTGACATGTTTGCACTAAATCGTCTTTAACTATTGATTTAGTTTTCAGAAAGACATGAATCCAACGCCCACGTTAAGCTTGCTTAATTTTCTATATTGTGACAGAATTTAAGACCAAACTAGCTACGAAAAAGCCTCCAAGTAATCCAATCCACCCCAAACTTCCTGATGCCATGCACTATGCTTCATTTGTAAACTTTTGCTTAATTAGCATTAGGGATCAGTTTAAAATAATCTATTTAACTGGCCGATCAGTTTGACATGTCCGCATATATCATCTTTAACTTTTGATTTCGAGTTCAGAATGACACGAATCCAACACCCACGTTAAGTTCGTTCAATTTTTTATATTCTGACAAAATGTTTGACCAATATAGGTACGACAAAGCCTCCGAGTAATTCAATCTATCCAAAACTAAGTGATGCCATGCATTATGCTTCACTTGTAAACCTTTGCTCAATGAGCACCAGTGATCAGTTTGGATGATCAATTTAACTGGCCGAGCAGTTTGCCTTGTCTGAACTAAATTTTTTTTAACTTTTGATTCAAAGTTCAGAATGACACGAATCCAACGGCCATGTTAAAGTAGCTCAAATTTCTATATTGCGACAAATTTTAAGACCAAAATAGCAACGACAAAGCATCTAAGGAATCAAAACTATCCTGAACTACGTGATGCCATGCATTATGTTTCATTTAAAAACATTTTCTCAATGAGCACCAATGATTAGTGTAGAATGATCAATTAAACTAGCCGATACACTTCACATCTTTGCACTAAATCGTCTTTAACTTTTGAATTAGACTTTAGAATGACATGAATCGAACACCCACGTTAAGGTTGCTCAATTTTCTATATTGTGACAAAATTTAAGATTAAAATAGCTACGACAAAGCCTTCAAAGAATCCAATCTATCCTAAAATGCGTGATGCCATGCATTATGCTTCATTTGTTAACCTTTGCTAAATAAGAACCACTTATCAGTTAAGAATGATTAATTTCACTGGCCAAGCAACATACCATGTTCGCACCCAAATAGCTATGACAAAGCCTCCAAGTGGTCCAATTTATCTTAAACTCCGTGATGCCATGCATTACGCTTTATTTGTAAACCTTTGCTCAATGAGCACCAATGATCAGTTTAGAATGATCAATAAAACTGTGTGATGCCATGCATTATGCTTCATTTGTAAACCTTTGCTCAACGAGCAGCAGTGATCAGTTTGGAATGATCAATTTAACTGTCCGACCAGTTTGACATGTCTGCACAAAATTGTTTTAAAATTTTTATTCACAGTTCAGACTGACACGAATCCAACGCCCACTTAAACTAGCGCAATTTTCTATGTTGCGACCAAATTTAAGCCCCAAAATAGCTACGACAAAGCCTCAAAGTAATCCAATCTATCCCAAACTATGTGATGCCATGCATTATGTTTCATTTGTAAACTTTTGCTCAATGAGCACCAATGATCAGTGCAGAATGATCAATTTAACTAGCCGATAGACTTGACATGTTTGCACTAAATTGTTTTTAAATATTGATTTAGTTTTCAGAAAGACACGAGTCCAACACCCACGTTAAGCTAGCTCAATTTTCTATATTATGAAAGAATATAAGATCAAACTAGCTAGGAAAAAGCCTCCAAGTAATCCAATCCATCCCGAACTTCGTGATGCCATGCATTATGCTTCATTTGTAAACTTTTGTTTAATTAGCAACAGTGATCAGTTTAAAACGATCTATTTAACTGGCCGATCATTTTAACATGTCCGCATAAATCATCTTTAACTTTTGATTTAGAGTTTATAATGACATGAATCCAACGCCCATGTTAAGGTACCTCAATTTTCTATATTCTGACAAAATGTCAGACCAAAATAGCTATGACAAAGCCTCCAAGTAATCCAATCTATCCCAAACTGCGTGATGCCATGCATTATGCTTCTTTTGTAAACCTTTGCTCAATGAGCACAAGTGACCAGTTTGGAATGATCAATTTAACTCGCCGACCAGTTTGACATGTTCGCACTAAATCTTCTTTAACTTTTTATTCACAGTTTAGAATGACACGAATTCAACGCCCACATTGAGGGAGCACAATTTTCTATATTGTGTGAAAATTTAAGACCGAAATAGCTATGATAAAGCCTCTATGTAGTCCAATCTATCTCAAACTCCGTGATGCCATGCATTATGCTTCATTTGTAAACCTTTGCTCAATGAGCACCAATGATCAGTATAGAATGATCAATTAAACTGGCTGACCAACTTGACATATCTGCACTAAAACGTCTTTAACTTTTGATTCAGAGTTAAGAATGACACGAATCCAACGCCCACATTAAGCTAGCTCAACTTTCTATATTGTGACAAAAGGTAAGACCAAAATAGCTACAAAAAATCCTCCAAGTAATCCATTCTATCCCAAACTGTGTGATACCATGCAGTATGCTTCATTTGTAAACCTTTGCTCAACGAGCAGCAGTGATCAGTTTGGAATGATCAATTTAACTGTCCGAGCAGTTTGACATGTACGCAAAAAAATTGTTTTAAAATTTTGATTCAAAGTTCAGAATGACACGAATCCAACGCCCACGTTAAACTAGCGCAATTTCCTCTATGTCGACCAAATTTAAGCCCCAAAACAGCTACGACAAAGCCTCTAAGTAATCCAATCTAACCCAAACTACGTGATGCCATGCATTATGTTTCATATGTAAACTTTTGCTCAATGAGCACAATGATCAGTGTAGAATGATCAATTTAACTGGCCGATAGACTTGATATGTTTGCACGAAATCGTCTTTAATTATTGATTTAGTTTTCAGGAAGAAACGAACCCAACGCCCATGTTAAGCTTGCTCAATTTTCTATATTGTGACAGAATTTAAAATCAAACTAGCTACGGAAAAGCCTCCAAGTAATCCAATCCATCCCAAACTTCTTGATGCCATGCATTATGCTTAATTAGCAACAGTGATCAGTTTAAAATGATCTATTTAACTGGCCGATCAGTTTGACATGTCCGCATATATCGTCTTTAACTTTTGATTTGGAGTTCAGAATGACACGAATCCAATGCCCACGTTAAGTTCGCTCAACTTTTTTATATTTTGACCAAATGTTAGACCAATATAGCTACGACAAAGCCTCTAAGTAATTCAATCTATCGCAAACTGCGCGATGCCATGCATTATGCTTCATATGTAAACCTTTACTCAATGAGCACCGGGGATCAGTTTGGATGATCAATTTAACTGGCCGAGCAGTTTGCCTTGTCTGAACTAAATTTTTTTTAACTTTTGATTCAAAGTTCAGAATGACTTGAATCCAACGGCCATGTTAAAGTAGCTCAAATTTCTATATTGCGACAAAATTTAAGACCGAAATAGCTACGAAAAATCGTCTAAGGAATCAAAACTATTCCGAACTACGTGATGCCATGCATTATGTTTCATTTAAAAACTTTTTCTCAATGAGCACCAATGATTAGTGTAGAATGATCAATTTGATTGGCCGATACACTTCACATGTTTGCACTAAATCGTCTTTAACTTTTGATTTAGACTTCAGAATGACATGAATCAAACACTCAGGTTAAGCTAGCTCAATTTTCTATATTGTGACAAAATTTAAGAACAAAATAGCTACGACAAAGCCTTCAAAGAATCCAATCTATCCTAAAATGCGTGATGCCACGCATTATGCTTCATTTGTTAACCTTTGCTTAATTAGCAACAGTGATCAGTTTAGAATGATCTATTTAAGTGGCCGATCAGTTTCACATGTCCGCACTAAATCATCATTAACTTTTGATTCAGAGCTCAGAATGACACGAATCCAACACCCACGTTAAGCTATCTCAATATTCTATATTGTGACAAAATTTAAGACCGAAATAGCTTTGAAAAACTCTCTAAGTAATCCAATTTATCTCAAATTAAGTGATGCCATGCATTATGTTTCATTATTAAACCTTTTCTCAATGAGCACCAATGATCAGTTGAGAATGATTAAGTTCACTGGCCAATGAACATGACATGTTCGCACTAAATCGTATCTAACTTTTTATTTAATGTTCACAATGACAAAAATCCAACGCCCACATTAAGATAGCACAATTTTCTATATGGTGACAAAATTTAAGACCAACATAGCTATGAAGAAGCCTCCAAGTAATCCACTCTATCCCAATCTGCGTCATGCCATGCATTATGCTTCATTTGTAAACCTTTGCTCAATTAGCAACAGTGATCAGTTTAGAATGATCTATTTAACTTGACGATCGGTTTGACATGTCTGCACTAAATCGTCTTGAACTTTTGATTCAGAGTTCAGAATGACACGAATCCAACACCCACGTTAACCGAGCACAATTTTCTATATTGCAACAAAATTTAAGACCAAAATAGCTTCAACAAAGCCTCTAAGTATTCCAATCTATCCCAAACTACGTGGTGCCATGCATTATGTTTCATTTATAGACTTTTGCTCAGTGAGCACCAATGATAAGTGTAGAATGATCAATTTATCAGGCCGGTAGACTTGGCATGTTCGCACTAATTCGTCTTGAACTTTTGATTTAGTATTCAGAATGACACGAATCCAATGCCCACGCTAAACTATCTCAGTTTTCTATATTGTGACAAAATTTAAGACCAAAATAGCAACGAAAAAGCTTGCAAGTAATCCAATCCATTTCAAACTTTGTGATGCCATTCATTATGCTTCATTTGCAGACCTTTGGTCAATGAGCAACATCGATCAGTTTAGAATGATCTATTTAACTAGCAAATCAGTTTGACATGTCTGCACTAAATCCTCTTTTACGTTTGATTAAGAGTTGAGAATGACACGAATCAAACACCAACGTTAAGCTAGCTCCATTTTCTATATTGTGAAAACATTTAACACCGATATAGCTACGACAAACACTCGAAGTAATCCAATCTATCCCAACCTGCGTGGTGTCATGCATTATGCTTCACTGTTAACATTTGCTCAATCAGCAATAGTGATCGGTTTGGAATAATTAATTTAACTGGCCGACCAATATGAAATGTCTGCACTAAATCGTCTTTAACTTTTGATTCAGAGTTTAGAGTGACAAGAATTCAACACCCACGTTAAGCTAGCAAAATGTTCAATATTGTGAAAAAATTTAAGATCGAAATAGCTATGACAAAGCCTCCAAATAATCAATCTATCCCAAAATGCGTGATGCCATGCATTATGCTTCATTTGTAAACCTTTGCTCACTGAGCACCAATGACCATTTTAGAATGATCAATTAAACTGGCCGATCAACTTTACATATCCGCACTAAATTGTCTTCAACCTTTCATTCAGAGTTCAGAATGACACGAATCCAACACCCACATTAAGCTAGCTGAATTTTCTATATTGTGCAAAATTTAAAACCAAAATAGCTACGACAAAGCCTCCAAGTATTCCAATCTATCCCAAACTGTGTCGTGTCATGCATTATGCTGCATTTGTAAATCTTCGCTCAGTGACCACCAGTGAGAAGTTTGGAATGATCAATTTAACTGGCCAAGAAATTTGACCTGGCCGCACTAAATCGTTTTTAACTTTTGAAACAAAGTTCAAAATGACATGAATCCAATGCCCACGTTAAGCTAGCTCAATTTTTTGTAATATGACAAAATTTAAGAGCAAAATAGCTACGACAAAGCCTCCAAGTAATCCAATCTATCCCAAACTGTATGATGTCAGACATATGCTTCATTTGTACACCTTTGCTCAATGAGCACCAGTGATCAGTTTAGAATGATCAATTTAACTGGCCGATCCACTTTATATGTTTGCACTAAATCTTCTTTAACTCTTGATTCAAATTTCATAAGGACAAGAATCCAGTTTTCTATATTGTGACAAAATTTAAGATACAAATAGCTATGAAAAAGACGTCAAGTAATCCAATCAATCCCAAACTGTGTGATGCATGCATTATGATTCATTTGTAAACATTTTTTCAATGAGCCCCAATGATAAGTTTAGAATGATCATTTTAACTAACTGATGAACTTGACATATCCGCAATAAATCATCTTTAACTTTTGATTCAGAGTTTAGAATGACACGAATTCAACGCACACGTTAAGCTAACATTTTGGCGGAAATAGCTATGACAAAGCCACCAAGTACATCCCAAAGTGCGTGATGCCATGCATTATGCTTTATTTAGAAGCCTTTACTGAAGGAGCACCAATGATCATTTTAACTAGCTGATCAACTTGACATGTCCGCACTAAAGTATCCGTCACTTTTGATTTCGAGTTCAGAATGACAAGAATCCAATGCAACGTTAAGCTAGGTCAGTTTTCTATATTGTGACAAAATTTAAGACCAAAATAGCTACAACAAAACCTCCAAGTAATCCAAACTAACACAAACTACATGATGCCATGCATTATGTTTCATCTATAAACCTTTTCTCAATGAGGACCTCTAACCAGTTTGAGTGATCAATTTAACTAGCTGATCAACTTTACATGTTCGCATTAAATCGTCTTTAACTTTTTATTCAGAGTTTTGAATGACATGAATTAAACACCCACGTTAAGCTAGCACAATTTTCTAAATTTTGACATATTTAAGACTGAAATAGCTACAAACAACCCTCCAAGTAATCCAATCTATCCAAAACTGAGTGATGCCATGAATTATGCTTTATTTGTAAACCTTAGCTCAATGATCACCAATGATCAGTTTAGAATGATCAATTTAACTGGCCGATCAACTTGACATGTCTGCGCTAAATCATCTTTCACTTTTGATGTAGTGTTAAGAATGAATTGAATCCAAAGCCCAGGTTAATCTAGGTCAATTTTCTATATTGTGTCAAAATTTAAAACTGAAATAGCTACAACAAAACCTCCAAGTAATCCAATCTATACCAAACTGCGTGATGCCATGTATTATGCTTCATTTATAAGCCTTTACTGAAAGAGCACCAATGATCAATTTAGAATGATCAATTGAACTATCTGATCAACTTGCCATGTCCGCACTAAATCATCTGTAACTTTTGATGTTGAGTTCAGTATGACAAGAATGCAATGCGCACGTTAAGCTAGCTCAATTTTCTATATTGTGACAAAATTTAAGACCAAAATAGCTACAATAAAACCTCCAAATAATCCAATCTATCCCAACTTGGGTGCTACCATGTATTATGCTTCATTTATAAACCTTTTCTTAATGAGCACCAGTGATAAGTTTTGAATGATCAATTTAACTGGCCGACGAACTTGACATGTCCGCACTAAATCATCTCTAACTTTTGATTTAGTGTTTAGGATGACAAGGATGCAATGCCCACTTTAAGCTAGCTCAATTTTCTATATTTTGACAAATTTTAAAACCAAAATAGCCACGATAAAACCTTCAAATAATCCAATATATCCCCGACTGGGTGCTGCCATGCATTATACTTCATTTGGAAACCTTTTCTTAATGAGCACTAGTGATAAGTTTCAAATGATCAATTTAACTGGCCAATGAACTTGACATGTCCGCTCTAAATCATCTTTAACTTTTGATTTGGAGTTTAAAATGATACGAATCCAACGCCCAGGTTAAGGTAGCTCAATTTTCTATATAATAACAAAATTTAAGACCGAATTAGGAACGACAAAGCCTCCAAGTAATCCAATCTAACCCAAATTACGTGATGCCATGCATTATGGTTCATTTGTAAACCTTTGCTCTATTACGACCCCTGACCAGCTTCAGTGATCAATGTAACTAGCTGATCAACTTGACATGTTCGCACTAAATCGTCTTTAACTTTTGATTTAGTGTTAAAAATGAAATGAATCTAGTGCCCATGTTAAGCTAGCTCAATTTTCTATACTGTGACCAAATTAAAGACCGAAATAGGTACGACAAAGGCTCCAAGTAGTCCAATCTATCCCAACCTATGTGATCCCATGCATTATGTTTCATTAGTAATCCTTTGCGTAATGAGCACCAATGATCAGTTTACAATGATCAACTTAGCTAGCCGATCAACTTGAAATGTCTACACTAAATCGTCTTTAACTTTTGATTTAGTGTTAAGAATGACAGGAATGAAACACCCATGTTAACCTAGCTCAATTATCTATATTGTAACCAAATTGAAGGCTGATATAGCTATGACAAAGTCTCCAACTATTTTAATCTATCCCAAACTATGTGATGCCATGCATTATGTTTCATTTGTAAACCTTTGCTCAATGAGCACCAGTGATAAGTTTCGAATGATCAATTTAACTGGGCGATCAACTTGACATGTACGCACTTAATCTTCTTTAACTTTTGATTCAGAGTTTGGAATAACATGAATACAACGCCCACGTTAAGCTAACTTAATTTACAATATTGTGACAAAATTTAAGACCAAAATAGCTACGACAAAGCCTCCAAATAATCCAATCTTACTCCACCTGTGTGTTGTCATGTATTATGCTTTATTTGTAAATCTTCTCTTAAGGCGCACCTGTGATAAGTTTCGAATGATCAATTTAACAGGCCGATCAACTTGACATGTCTGCACTAAATCATCTTTTAGTTTTGATTCAGAGTTCAGAATGACACGAAAGCAAGGCCCACATTAAGCTAGGTCAATTTTCTATATTGTGACAAAGTTTAACACCAAAATAGGTACGACAAAGCCTCCAAATAATCTAATCTACCCCCAACTGCGTGCTGTCATGCATTATGCTTCATTTGTAAACCTTTCTTAATTGAGCACCAGTGATGAGTTTCGAATGACCAATTTAACTGGCCGATCAACTTGACATGTCCACACTAGCTCGTCTTAAGTTTTTATTTAATGTTCAGAATGACACGAATCCAACACCCAAGTTAAGGTAGCTAAATTTTCTATATTAAGACATAAATTAAGATAGAAATAGCTATGACAAAGCTTCCAAGTAATCCAATCTATCCCAAACTGAGTGATGCCATGCATTATGCTTTATTTGTAAACCTTTGCTCAATGATCACATATGATCAGTTTAGAATGATCAATTTAACTGGCCGATCAACTTGACATGTCTGCACTAAATCATCTTTCACTTTTGATGTAGTGTTCTGAATGAATTGAATCCATAGCCCAGGTTAATCTAGGTCAATTTTCTATATTGTGTCAAAAGTTATAATTGAAATAGCTACAACAAAGCCTCCAAGTAATCCAATCTATACCAAACTGTGTGATTCCATGCATTATGCTTCATTTATAAGCCTTTACTGAAAGAGCACCAATGATCAATTTAGAATGATCAATTGAACTATCTGATCAACTTGCCATGTCCGCACTAAATCATCTGTAACTTTTGATGTTGAGTTCAGTATGACAAGAATGCAATGCGCACGTTAAGCTAGCTCAATTTTCTATATTGTGACAAAATTTAAGACCAAAATAGCTACAATAAAACCTCCAAATAATCCAATCTATCCCAACTTGGGTGCTACCATGTATTATGCTTCATTTATAAACCTTTTCTTAATGAGCACCAGTGATAAGTTTTGAATGATCAATTTAACTGGCCGACGAACTTGACATGTCCGCACTAAATCATCTCTAACTTTTGATTTAGTGTTTAGGATGACAAGGATGCAATGCCCACTTTAAGCTAGCTCAATTTTCTATATTTTGACAAATTTTAAAACCAAAATAGCCACGATAAAACCTTCAAATAATCCAATATATCCCCGACTGGGTGCTGCCATGCATTATACTTCATTTGGAAACCATTTCTTAATGAGCACTAGTGATAAGTTTCAAATGATCAATTTAACTGGCCGATGAACTTGACATGTCCACTCTAAATCATCTTTAACTTTTGATTTGGAGTTTAAAATGATACGAATCCAACACCCAGGTTAAGGTAGCTCAATTTTCTATATTATAATAAAATTTAAGACCGAAATAGGAACGACAAAGCCTCCATGTAATCCAATCTAACCCAAATTACGTGATGCCATGCATTATGGTTCATTTGTAAACCTTTGCTCTATTACGACCCCCGACCAGCTTCAGTGATCAATGTAACTAGCTGATCAACTTGACATGTTCGCACTAAATCGTCTTTAACTTTTGATTTAGTGTTAAAAATGAAATGAATCTAGTGCCCATGTTAAGCTAGCTCAATTTTCTATACTGTGACCAAATTAAAGACCGAAATAGGTACGACAAAGGCTCCAAGTAGTCCAATCTATCCCAACCTATGTGATCCCATGCATTATGTTTCATTAGTAATCCTTTGCGTAATGAGCACCAATGATCAGTTTACAATGATCAACTTAGCTAGCCGATCAACTTGAAATGTCTACACTAAATCGTCTTTAACTTTTGATTTAGTGTCAAGAATGACACGAATGAAACACCCATGTTAACCTAGCTCAATTATCTATATTGTAACCAAATTGAAGGCTGATATAGCTATGACAAAGTCTCTAACTATTTTAATCTATCCCAAACTATGTGATGCCATGCATTATGTTTCATTTGTAAACCTTTGCTCAATGAGCACCAGTGATAAGTTTCGAATGATCAATTTAACTGGGCGATCAACTTGACATGTACGCACTTAATCTTCTTTAACTTTTGATTCACAGTTTGGAATAACACGAATACAACGCCCACGTTAAGCTTACTTAATTTACAATATTGTGACAAAATTTAAGACCAAAATAGCTACGACAAAGCCTCCAAATAATCCAATCTTACTCCACCTGTGTCGTGTCATGTATTATGCTTTATTTGTAAATCTTCTCTTAAGGCGCACCTGTGATAAGTTTCGAATGATCAATTTAACAGGCCGATCAACTTGACATGTCTGCACTAAATCATCTTTCACTTTTGATGTAGTGTTCTGAATGAATTGAATCCAAAGCCCAGGTTAATCTAGGTCAATTTTCTATATTGTGTCAAAATTTATAACTGAAATAGCTACAACAAAGCCTCCAAGTAATCCAATCTATACCAAACTGTGTGATTCCATGCATTATGCTTCATTTATAAGCCTTTACTGAAAGAGCACGAATGATCAATTTAGAATGATCAATTGAACTGTCTGATCAACTTGCCATGTCCGCACTAAATCATCTGTAACTTTTGATGTTGAGTTCAGAATGACAAGAATGCAATGCGCACGTTAAGCTAGCTCAATTTTCTATATTGTGACAAAATTTAAGACCAAAATAGCTACAATAAAACCTCCAAATAATCCAATCTATCCCAACTTGGGTGCTACCATGTATTATGCTTCATTTATAAACCTTTTCTTAATGAGCACCAGTGATAAGTTTTGAATGATCAATTTAACTAGCCGACGAACTTGACATGTCCGCACTAAATCATCTCTAACTTTTGATTTAGTGTTTAGGATGACAAGGATGCAATGCCCACTTTAAGCTAGCTCAATTTTCTATATTTTGACAAATTTTAAAACCAAAATAGCCACGTTAAAACCTTCAAATATTCCAATATATCCCTGACTGGGTGCTGCCATGCATTATACTTCATTTGGAAACCTTTTCTTAATGAGCACTAGTGATAAGTTTCAAATGATCAATTTAACTGGCCAATGAACTTGACATGTCCGCTCTAAATCATCTTTAACTTTTGATTTGGAGTTTAAAATGATACGAATCCAACGCCCAGGTTAAGGTAGCTCAATTTTCTATATTATAATAAAATTTAAGACCAAAATAGGAACGACAAAGCCTCCATGTAATCCAATCTAACCCAAATTACGTGATGCCATGCATTATGGTTCATTTGTAAACCTTTGCTCTATTACGACCCCCGACCAGCTTCAGTGATCAATGTAACTAGCTGATCAACTTGACATGTTCGCACTAAATCGTCTTTAACTTTTGATTTAGTGTTAAAAATGAAACGAATCTAGTGCCCATGTTAAGCTAGCTCAATTTTCTATACTGTGACCAAATTAAAGACCGAAATAGCTACGACAAAGCCTCCAAGTAGTCCAATCTATCCCAAACTATGTGATCCCATGCATTATGTTTCATTAGTAAACCTTTGCGTAATGAGCACCAATGATCAGTTTACAATGATCAACTTAGCTAGCCGATCAACTTGAAATGTCTACACTAAATCGTCTTTAACTTTTGATTTAGTGTCAAGAATGACACGAATGAAGCACCCATGTTAACCTAGCTCAATTATCTATATTGTAACCAAATTGAAGGCTGATATAGCTATGACAAAGTCTCCAACTATTTTAATCTATCCCAAACTATGTGATGCCATGCATTATGTTTCATTTGTAAACCTTTGCTCAATGAGCACCAGTGATAAGTTTCGAATGATCAATTTAACTGGGCGATCAACTTGACATGTACGCACTTAATCTTCGTTAACTTTTGATTCACAGTTTGGAATAACACGAATACAACGCCCACGTTAAGCTTACTTAATTTACAATATTGTGACAAAATTTAAGACCAAAATAGCTACGACAAAGCCTCCAAATAATCCAATCTTACTCCACCTGTGTCGTGTCATGTATTATGCTTTATTTGTAAATCTTCTCTTAAGGCGCACCTGTGATAAGTTTCGAATGATCAATTTAACAGGCCGATCAACTTGACATGTCTGCACTAAATCATCTTTTAGTTTTGATTCAGAGTTCAGAATGACACG
Organism: Pugionium cornutum; assembly: GCA_018901935.1. Taxonomy (NCBI): domain Eukaryota; kingdom Viridiplantae; phylum Streptophyta; class Magnoliopsida; order Brassicales; family Brassicaceae; genus Pugionium; species Pugionium cornutum. The sequence continues at coordinate 25,224,020 of JAENJI010000013.1, read as the reverse complement.
AAAGCAATGCCCACATTAAGCTAGGTCAATTTTCTATATTGTGACAAAGTTTAACACCAAAGTAGGTACGACAAAGCCTCCAAATAATCTAATCTACCCCCAACTGCGTGCTGTCATGCATTATGCTTCATTTGTAAACCTTTCTTAATTGAGCACCAGTGATGAGTTTCGAATGACCAATTTATATGGCCGATCAACTTGACATGTCCACACTAGCTCGTCTTAAGTTTTTATTTAATGTTCAGAATGACACGAATCCAACACCCAAGTTAAGGTAGCTAAATTTTCTATATTAAGACATAAATTAAGATAGATATAGCTATGACAAAGCTTCCAAGTAATCCAATCTATCCCAAACTGAGTGATGCCATGTATTATGCTTTATTTGTAAACCTTTGCTCAATGATCACATATGATCAGTTTAGAATGATCAATTTAACTGGCCGATCAACTTGACATGTCTGCACTAAATCATCTTTCACTTTTGATGTAGTGTTCTGAATGAATTGAATCCAAAGCCCAGGTTAATCTAGGTCAATTTTCTATATTGTGTCAAAATTTATTTCTGAAATAGCTACAACAAAGCCTCCAAGTAATCCAATCTATACCAAACTGTGTGATTCCATGCATTATGCTTCATTTATAAGCCTTTACTGAAAGAGCACCAATGATCAATTTAGAATGATCAATTGAACTATCTGATCAACTTGCCATGTCCGCACTAAATCATCTGTAACTTTTGATGTTGAGTTCAGTATGACAAGAATGCAATGCGCACGTTAAGCTAGCTCAATTTTCTATATTGTGACAAAATTTAAGACCAAAATAGCTACAATAAAACCTCCAAATAATCCAATCTATCCCAACTTGGGTGCTACCATGTATTATGCTTCATTTATAAACCTTTTCTTAATGAGCACCAGTGATAAGTTTTGAATGATCAATTTAACTGGCCGACGAACTTGACATGTCCGCACTAAATCATCTCTAACTTTTGATTTAGTGTTTAGGATGACAAGGATGCAATGCCCACTTTAAGCTAGCTCAATTTTCTATATTTTGACAAATTTTAAAACCAAAATAGCCACGATAAAACCTTCAAATAATCCAATATATCCCCGACTGGGTGCTGCCATGCATTATACTTCATTTGGAAACCATTTCTTAATGAGCACTAGTGATAAGTTTCAAATGATCAATTTAACTGGCCGATGAACTTGACATGTCCACTCTAAATCATCTTTAACTTTTGATTTGGAGTTTAAAATGATACGAATCCAACACCCAGGTTAAGGTAGCTCAATTTTCTATATTATAATAAAATTTAAGACTGAAATAGGAACGACAAAGCCTCCAAGTAATCCAATCTAACCCAAATTACGTGATGCCATGCATTATGGTTCATTTGTAAACCTTT
>JAENJI010000013.1:25166968-25222103 GCA_018901935.1 Pugionium cornutum | reverse complement strand
TCAACTAACTGATCAACTTGACATGTTTGAACTAAATCGTCTTTAACTTTTGATTTAGAGCTCAAAATGACAGGAATCCAACACCCACGTTAATCTAGCTCAATTTTCAATATTGTGACAACATTTGAGACTAAAAGAGTTACGACAAAGCCTCCAAGTAATCCAATATATCCCAAACTGCGTGATGCCATGCATTATGCTTTCATTATAATCGTTTACTCAAGGCGCACCAATGATGAGTTTAACATGACCATATTAACTAGTTGATCAACTTGACATGTCCGCACTAAATCGTCTGTAATGTTTGATTTGAAGTTCAGAATGACATGAATCCAACGCCAACATTAAGCTAGCTCAATTTTCTATATTGTGACAGAATTTATGACCGAAGTTGCTATGACATAGCCACCAAACAATCATGCAATATGATTCATTTGTAAACCCTTACTCAATGAGAAGAAATGATCAGTTTAGAATGTTTATTTTAACTGGCCGATCAATTTGACTGTCCACACTAAATCGTTTGTAACTTTTGATTTACATTTCAGAATGATACGAATCCAACGCTCAAGTAAAACTAGCTTTGTTTTGTATATTTGACAAAATTTAATACCAAAATAGATACGGCAAAGCCTCCAAGTAATCCAATCTATCTCAAACTACGTGATGCCATCCATTATGCTTTATTTATATGCCTTTTGTCAATGAGCACCAATGATCACTTTAGAATGATCATCTGAACTAACAGGTCAAGTTGACATGTCCGCAATAAATCGTCTTAAAGTTTTAATTTAGAGTTCAAAATGACATGAATCCAAGGCCCACGTTAAATTAGCTCGATTTCCATATTGTGCTATATTTGAGACTGAAAGTGGTACGACAAAGCCTCCAAGTAATCCAATGTATCCTAAATTGCATGATACGATACATTATGCTTCATTTGTATACATTTTCTCAAAGACCACCAATGATCAATTTAGAATGATCATTTTAACTAACAGATCAACTTGACATGTTCGAACTAAATCGTCTTTAACTTTTGATTTAGAGCTGAAAATGACAAGCATCCAACACCCACATTAATCTAGCTCAATATTCCATATTGTGACAATATTTGAGACTGAAAGACCTATGACAAAGCTTCCAAGTAATCCAATATATCCCAAATTGCGTGATGCCATGCATTATGCTTTCATTATAAGCGTTTAACCAAGGAGCAACAATGATCAGTTTAGAGTGATCACTTTAACTAACCGATCAACTTGACTTGTCTGCACTAAATCGTCCGTAACTTTTGATTTAAAGTTCAGAATGACACGAATCCAATGCCAACATTAAGCTAGCTCAATTTTCTATATTGTGACTAAATTTATGACCGAAGTAGCTATGACAAAGCCACCAAATAATCCACTCTATCCCAAATTGCGTGGGTCCATGCATTATGCTTCATTTATACGCCATTACTCAATGAGCAGCAATGATCAGTTTAGAATGATCATTTTTACTAGCTGATCAACTTAACATGTCCGCACTAAATCATCTTTAACTTTTAATTTACAGATCCAAATGAGACGAATCCAATGTCCACATTAGGCTAGCTCAATTTTCCATATTCTGCCAATATGTGAAAGTGAAAGAGCTATGGCAAACCCTCAAAGTAATCCAACATATCCCAAACTATGTGATGCCATGCATTATGCTAGATCCAAATGAGATGAATCCAATGTCCACGTTAGGCTAGCTCAATTTTCCATATTCTGCCAATATCTGAAACTGAAGGAGCTACGGCAAACCCTCAAAGTAATCAAATATATCCCAAACTATGTGATGCCATGCATTATGCTTCATTTTTAAACCTTTGCTCAATGAGAAAAAATGATCAGTTTATAATGTTTATTTTAACTGGCTGATCAACTTGACTGTCCACACTAAATCTTCTATAACTTATGATTTACATTTCAGAATGACAAGAATCCAACGCCCAAGTAAAGCTAGCTCTATTTTCTATATTTGACAAAATTTAAGACCGAAATAGCTACGGCAAAGCCTCCAAGTAATCCAATATATCTCAAACTACGTGATACCATCCATTATGCTTCATTTATATGGCTTTAGTCAATGAGCACAAATGATCATTTTAGAATGATCATCTTAAATAGCAGATCAAGTTGACATGTCCGCACTAAATCATATTAAAGTTTTAATATAGTGTTCAAATTGACATGAATCCAGCGCCCACGTTAAATTTGCTCGATTTCAATATTGTGCATATTTGAGACTGAAAGAGGTAATACAAAGACTCCAAGTAATCCAATGTTTCCTAAATTGTGTGATACCATGCATTATGCTTCATTTGTAAACATTTTCTCAAAGAGCACCAATGATCAATTTGGAATGATCATTTTAACTAACTGATCAACTTGACATGTTTGAACTATTTTGTCTTTAACTTTTGATTTATAGCTCAAAATGACAGGAACCCAACACCCACATTAATCTAGCTCAAGTTTCAATATTGTGATAACATTTGAGACTGAAAGAGTTACGACAAAGCCTCCAAGTAATCCAATCTATCCCAAACGACGTGATGCCATAAATTTCTGCTTTCATAATAAGTGTTTACTCAAGTAGCACCAATGATCAGCTTAAAATGATCATTTTAACTAGTCGATCAACTTGACATCTCCACACTAAATCGTTTCTAACTTTTGATTTAAAGTTCAGAATGACACGAATCGAACACCAACGTTAAGCTAGCACAATTTTCTATATTGTGACAAAATTTAAGACCGAAGTAGCTATGAAAAAGCCACCAAATAATCCACTCTATTCCGAATTGTGTGATTCCATGCATTATGCTTCATTTATACGCCATTACTCAGTGAGCACCAAAGATCAATTTAGAATGATCATTTTAACTAGCTTATCAACTTGACATGTCCGCACGAAATCATCATAAACTTTTAATTTAGACCTCAAAATGAGACGAATCCAATGCCCATGTTAGGCTAGCTCTATTTTCCATATTTTGCCAACATTTGAGACTGAAAGAGCTACGAAAAACCCTTAAAGTAATCCAGTATATCCCAAATCTGTGTGATGCTATGCATTATACTACATTTGTAAACCTTTGCTCAATGAGAAAAAATGATCAGTTGAGAACGTTCATTTTAACTGGCTGGTCAATTTGACTATCCACACTAAGTCGTCCATAACTTTTGTTTTATATTTTAGAATGACATGAATCCAACGCCTAAGTAAAGCTGGCTATATTTTCTATATATGACAAAATTTAGGACCGAACTAGCTACGATAAGGCCTCCAAGTAATCCAATCTATTCCAAACTGCGTGAAGCCAACCATTATGCTTCATTTATATGCCTTTAGTCATTGAGCACCAATGATCAGTTTAGAATTATCATTTGAACTAGGAGATCAAGTTAACATGTTCGCACTAAATCATCTTTAATTTTTAATTCAGAGTTCAAATTGACATGAATAAAATGCCCACATTAAGTTAGCTCGATATTCCATATCATGACTACATTTGAGACTGAAAGAGGTACGACAAAGCTTCCAAGTAATCCCTTCTATCCTAAACTGCGTGATGCACTGCATTATGCTTCATTTGTAAACCTTTTCTCAAGGAGCTCCAATGATAAATTTAGAATGATCCTTTGAACTAACTGATCAACTTGACATGTCCGTACTAAATCGTCTTTACCTTTTGATTTAGAGTTCAAAATAACAGGAATCCAATGCCCACATTAATCTATCTCAATTTTCAATATCGTGGCAACATTTGAGACTGAAAGAGTTACGAATAAGCATCCAAGTAAACCAATGTATCCCAAATTGCGTGATGCCATGCATTATTCTTCGTTTATAAGCCTTTACTCAAGGAGCACTAATGATCAGTTTAGAATGATCATTTTAATCAGCTGATCAACTTGACATGTCCGCACTAAATTGTCTTCAACTTTAAATTTATAGCTCAAAATGAGATGAATCCAATGCCCACGTTAGGCTAACTCAATATTCCATATTGTGACAATATTTGAGACTGAAAGAGCTACGACAAATCTTCCAAGTAATCCATTCGATCCCAAAATGTGTGATGCCATTCATTATGCTTTCACAATAAGCGTTTACTCAAGGAGCACCAATGATCAGTTTAAAATGATCATTTTAACTAGCCGATCAACTTAACATGTACGAACTAAATCGTTTGTATTGTTTGATTTAGAATTCAGAATGACACAAATTCAAGGCCCACGTTAAGCTTGCTCAATTTTCTATATTGTGACAAAATTTATAACGCAAGTAGCTATGACAAAGCCTCCAAATAATCCACTCTATCCCAAATTGCGTGATTGCATGCATTATGCTTCATTTATACGTCTTTACTCAATCAGCACCAATGATCAGTTTAGAATGATGATTTTAACTAGCTGATCAACTTAACATGTCTGTATTACATCATCTTTTACTTTTAATTTAGACTCAAAATGAGACGAATCCATGGCCCATATTAGGCTAGCTCAATTTTCCATATTTTTGCCAACATTTGAGACTGAAAGAGCTACGAGAAACCCTGAAAGTAATTCAGTATACCCCAAACTGTGTGATGCCATGCATTATGCTTCATTTGTAAACCTTTGCTCAATGAGAAGAAAGATCATTCCAGATTGTTAATTTTAAGTGGCTGATCAACTTGACTGTCCACACTAAATCCTCCATAACTTTTGATTTACATTTCAGAATGACACCAATCCAACGCCCAAGTAAAGCTAGCTCTATTTTCTATATTTGACAAAATTTAAGACCAAAATATGTACGACAAGGCCTCCAAGTAATCCTATCTATCCCAAACTGGGTGATGCCAACCACTATGCTTCATTTATATGCCTTTAGTCAATGAGCACAAATGATCAGTTTAGAATGATCATTTTAACTCGCAGATCAAGTTGATATTTCCCCACTAAATCGTCTTTAATTTTTAATTTAGAGATCAAAATGCCATGAATAAAATGCCTACGTTAAGTTAGCTCGATATTCCATATTGTGACAATATTTGACACTGAAAGAGGTACGACAAAGCTTCCAAGTAATCCAATCTATCCTAAACTGCGTGATGCAATGCATTATGCTTCATTTGTAAATCTTTTCTCAAGGAGCACCAATGACCAATTTATAATGATCATTTTAACTAACTTATCAACTTGACATGTCCGCACTAAATCATCTTTAACTTTGATTTAGAACTCAAAATGACAGGAATCCAACGTCCACATTAATCAAGCTCAATTTTCAATATCGTGGCAACATTTGAGACTAAAAAAGTTACGAAAAAGCCTCCAAGTAATCCAATGTATCCCAAATTGCGTGATGCCATGCATTATGCTTCATTTATAAGCCTTTACTCAAGGAGCACTAATGATCAGTGTAGAATGATCATTTTAATCAGCTGATCAACTTGACATGTCCGCACAAAATTGTCTTTAACTTTAAATTTAGAGCTCAAAATGAGATGAATCAAATGCCTACGTTATGCTAGCTCAATATTCCATATTGTGAAAATAATTGAGACTGAAAGAGATACAACAAAGCGTCTAAATAATCTAATCTATCCCAAACTGCGTGATGTCATTCATTATGCTTTCACTATAAGCGTTTACTCAAGGAGCACCAAAGATCAGTTTAAAATGATCATTTTAATTAGCCGATAAACTTGACCTGTTTACACTAAATCATCAGTAACTTTTCATTTAGAGTTCATAATCACTCGCATCCAGCGCCAACGTTAAGCTACCTCAATTTTCTATATTGTGAAAAAATTTATGACCGAAGTAGCTATGAAAAAGCCTCCAAATATCCACTCTATCCTGAATGGCATGATTCCATGCATTATGCTTCATTTATACAGCTTTACTCAATAAGCACCAACGATCAGTTTAGAATGACCATTTTAAATAGCTGATCAACTTGACATGTCTGCACAAAATCATCTTTAACTTTTAATTTAGAGCTCAAAATGAGACGAATCCAACACCCACGTTATGGTAGATCAATTTTCCATATTTTGCCAGCATTTGAGACTGAAAGAGGTACGACAAACCCTCAAAATAATCCAATATATCCCAAACTGTGTGATGCCATGAATTATGCTTCATTTGTAAACCTTTGTTCACTGAGAAAAAATGTTGAGTTTAGAATGTTCATTTTAACTCGCCGATCAACTTGACTGGTCACACTAAATCGTCCATAACTTTTGATTTACATTTTGGAATTACCCGAATCATACGCCCAAGTAAAGCTAGCTCTATTTTCTATATTTGACCAAATTTAAGACTGAAATATGTACGAAAAGGCATCCAAGTAATCCAATCTATCCTAAAGTGCGTGATGCCAACCATTATGCTTCATTTATATGCCTTTAGTCAATGAGCACCAATGATCAGTTTAGAATGATCATTTTAAATAGTAGATCAAGTTGACAACATTATTGGGACCAATGCCCACATTAATTTAACTCAATTTTCAATATCGTGACAACATTAGAGACTGAAAGAGTTATGACAAAGCCTCCAAGTAATCCAATGTATCCAAAATTACGTGTTGTCATGCATTATGCTTCATTTAATAGCCTTTGCTCAAGGAGCACCAATGATCAGTTTAGAATGATCATTTTAATCATCTGATCAACTTGAAATGTTTGCACTAACTTGTCTTCAACTTTTAATGTATAGCTCAAAATGAGATGAATTTAATGCCCACGTTAGGCTACTTCCATATTCAATATTGTGACAATATTTGAGACTGAAAGAGGTACGACAAAGCCTCATAGTAATCCAATCTATCGCAAACTGTCTGATGCTATGCATTATGCTTTCACTATAAGCGTTTACTCAAGGAGCACCAATGACCAGTTTAGAATGATTATTTTAACTGGGCGATCAATTTGACATGTCCACACTAAATTGTCCGTAACTTTTGATTTAGAGTTCAAAATAACATGAATCCAATGCCTACGTTAAGCTCGATCAATTTTCAATATTGGGACAGAATTTATGACTGAAAAAGCTATGAAAAAGCCTCCAAGTAATCCAATATATCTGAAACTGCATGATTCCTGCATTATGCTTCATTTATACACCTGTACTCAATGAGCACCAATGATCAGTTTAGAATTATCATTTTAACTAGATGATGAATTTGACACGTCGACAGTAAATCATCTTTAACTTTTAATTTAGAACTCAAAATGAGTTGAATCCAACGTCCAATCTAAGCTAGCTCAATTTTCCATATTGTGACAACAGTTGAGACTGAAAAAGCTACGACAAAGCCTCAAAGTAATCCAATATATCGAAACTGCGTGATGTCGTGTGTTATACTTCATTTGTAAACCTTTATTCAATAAGCACCAATCATCATATTAAAATGTTCATTTTAACTAGCTGATTAAGTAGACATGTCCGCAAAAAATCGTTTATAACTTTTGATTTACATTGCAGAATGACACGAATCCAACGTCAAAGTGAAGCTAGCTCAAGTTTCTATATTGTGACAAAATTTAAGACCCAAAGCGGCAGGACAAAGCCTCCTAGTTATCCAATCTATCCCAAACTGTATGATTCCATGCATTATGCTTTATTTATATGCCTTTACTCAATGAGAACCAATGATCATTTGAGAATGATCATTTTAACTACTAGATCAAGTTGACATGTCCGCACTAAATCGTCTTTAACTTTTAATTTATAGTTGAAAATGACATACATCTAACGACCACGTTAAGTTAGCTCAATATTCTATATTGTGACAATATTTGAGACTGAAAGAGGTACGACATAGCCTCCAAGTAATCTAATCTATCCCAAACTGCATGATGTCATGCATCACATTTTCTTTATAAGCCTTTAATCAAGGAGCACCAATGATCAGTTTAGAATGATCATTTTAACTGGCCAATCAACTTGACATGTCCGCCCTAAATCGTCTATAACTTTTGATTTAGATTTCATAATGACACGAATCCAATGCGCACGTTAAGCTAGCTCAATATTCAATTTTTTGTGACAATATTTGAGAGTGAAATACCTACGACAAAGCCTCCAAGTAATCCAATCTATCCCAACCTGCGTGATGTCATGCGTTACGCTTTTTTTATAAGCCTTTTCTCAAGGAGAACCAATGATCAGTTTATAATTATCATTTGAACTGGCAGATCATCTTGATATGTCTACACTAAATCATCTGTAACTTTTGATTTAGAGTTCAGAATGGTACGAATCCAATGCCAACGTTAAGCTAGCTCAATTTTAAATAGTGACAAAATTAAAGACCGTAATAGCTATAACAAAGCCTCGTAGTAATCCAATCTATCACAAACTGCATGATGCCATGCATTATGTTTCATTTATACACCTTTACTCAATGAGCACCAATGATTAGTGAAGAATGATCATTTTAACTAGCTGATCAAGTTGACATATCCGTACTAAATCATCTTTAACTTTTAATTTAGAGCTGACAATGAGATGAATCCAACGCCCACATTAGACTACCTCAGTTTTCCATATTGTGACGACATTTGAGACTGAAAGAGCTAAGCCAAAGCGTCAAAGACTTCCAATATATCCCAAACAGCGTGATGCCGTGCATTATGCTTCATTTATTAGCGTTCTCTCAATGAGCACCAATGCTTAGTTTCAAATGTTCATTTTAACTAGCTGATCAAATTGACATGTCCGGACTAAATCGCCAGTAACTTTTAATTTACATTTCAGAATGACATGAATCCAATGCCCAAATAAAGCTAGCTCAATTTTGTATATTGTGACAAAATTTAAGACCAAAATAGCTATGACGAAGCCTCCAAGTAATCTATTCTAGCCCAAACTGCGTGATACCATGCATTATATTTCATTTACATGCCTTTACTCAATGAGCACTAATGATCAGTTTAGAATGATCATTTTAACTAGTAGATCAAATTGACATATCCGCACTAAATCGTCATTAACTTTTAATTTAGAGCTCAAAATGAGAGGAATCCAACTCCCACATTAAGTTAGCTGAATATTTGAGACAAAAAGAGCTACGACAAAGACTCCAAATAGTCCAATCTATCCCAAACTGCGTGATGTCATGCATTATGCTTCATTTATACAACTTTACCCTATGAGCACCAATGATCAGTTTATAATGATCATTTTAACTAGCTGATCAACTTGACATGTCGGCACTAAATCGTCTTTAACTATTAATTAAGAGCTCAAAATGAGATGAAGCCAACACCCCCGTTAAGCTAGTTCAATTTACAAGATTTGAGACTGAAAGAGCTATGAAAAAGCCTCAAAGTAATCCAATATATTCCAAATTGCGTGATGCTGTGCATTATGCTTCATTTGTAAAGCTTTTCTCAATGAGTACAACTGATCAGCTTATAATGTTATTTTTAACTAGCTGATCAAGTGGACATGTCCACACTAAATCGTCTGTAACTTTTGAATTACATTTCAAAATTATACGAATCCAACGCCCAAGTAAAGCTACCTCAGTTTTCTATATTGTGACAAAACTTCAGACCGAAATAGCTACGACAAAACATCCAAGTAATCCAATCTATCCCAACCTAAATGATGCCATGCATTATGCTTCATTTATACGCTTTTACTCAAAGTGCACAAATGATCAGTTTAGAATGATCATTTTAACTAGCATATCAAGTTGACATTTCCACACTAAATCTTGTTTAACTTTTAATTTTGAGTTCAAAATGACATGAATCCAACGCCGCGTTAAGTTAGCTCCATTTTCCATATTGTGACAATATTTGTTACTGAAAGAGCTTCGACCGAGCCTCGAAGTAAGCAAATATATCCTAAGCTTGTGATGCCATGCATTGCACTCTCTTTTTAAGCCTTTACCAAAAGGAGCACCAATGATCAGCTTAGAATGATCATTTTAACTGGCCAATCAACTTGACAAGTGCACACTAAATCGTCGGTAAATTTTAATTTAGAGTTTAGAATGACACGAATCCAACGCCCACGTTAAGCTAGTTCAATTTTCTATATTGTGAAAAATTTAAGACCAAAATAGGTATGACAAAGCCTCCAGAAATCCAATTTATCCCACAGCGTGATGACATGCATTATGCTTCATTTATACGCCTTTACTCAATGAGCACAAATAATCAATTTGGAATGATCATTATAACTAGCAGATCTAGTTGACATGTCCGCACTAAATCTTCTTTAACTTTTAATTTTGAGTTCAAAATTAAATGAATCCAACACCCACGTTACCAAATTGTGACAATATTTGTGACTTTAAGCCAATATATCCTAAACTGCGTGATGCCATGCATTGCATTTTCTCTATAAGCCTTTACTCAAGCAACATTAATGATCAGTTTAAAATGATCATTTTAACTGGTCAATCAACTTGACATGTCCACACTAAATAATCGGTAAATTTTTATTTAAAGTTAAGAATGATACAAATCCAACGCTCACGTTAAACTAGCTCAATTTTCTATATTGTGACAAAATTTAGGATCGCAATAGCTATGACAAAGCCTCATAGTAATTCAATCTATCCCAAACTGTGTGATGCCATGCATTCTGCTTCATTCATACGCCTTTACTCAATGAGCACCAATGATCACTTTAGAATGATCATTTTAACTAGCTGATCAACTTTACATGTCTACACAAAATCGTTTTTAACTATTAATTTAGACCTCGAAATAACATGAATCCAACGCCCACGATAAAATAGCTCAATATTCATATTGTGACGATATTTGAGACTGAAAGAGTTACGAAAAAGCTTCCAAGTAATCTAATCTATCCCAAACTGCGTGATGCCATGCATTATGGTTCAGTTTAAAATTATCATTTTAACTTGCCGATCAACTTGAAAGGTTCGCACTAACTCGTCTGTAACTTTTGATGTAGAGTTCAGAATGACACGAATCAAATGTCCACGTTACGATAACTCAGTTTTCTATATTATGATTTATTTTAAAACCAAAATACCTACGACAGAGTCTCTAATTTATCCCAAGCTCCGTGATGCCATGTATTATGCTTCATTTATACGCCTTTACTCAATGAGCACAAATGATCAAATTAGAATGTTCATTTTAACTAGATGATCAAGTTGACATGTCTGCAATAAAACGTTAATAACTTTTGATTTACGTTTAAGAATGACATGAATCCAACACCTGAGTAAAGTTAGCCCAGTTTTCTATATTGTGTCAAAATTTCATCGAAATAGCTAGAACAAAATCTCCAACTAATCCAATCTATCCCAAGCTGCGAGATGCCATGGCAAAACTAGATTTTGTGACCACTTTCCGAGCACAGTCGGTGGTCGCAAAATCTTTGTCGCAAATGTTTTTGGTCAAAAATTAGTCGCACTTTAGCGACTGATTTGCGACTAACATTGGTCCCTATTTTTGCCACTATTTTGTGACTGGATTTCACTAACAATTTTTGGGACTACTTTGCAACGACATATGTGGTTGCAAAAACCGTAGTCGCAAATCAGTCAGAAAATTTTGTGACTGATTTGCAACCGCAGTTGACGTGGTTGCGAATCAGTCACAACTATTTCCGACTAATTTGCGACTACATTGTATCTTCAGTTGCAAATCAATCGCAATTATTTGCGATTGATTTGCAACCGAAGTAAATTTCTCGAGAAAAATAGCTGTAATCGCAAATCAGTCCCAAATATTTGTGATTGATTAACGTATACAGATAAATTTTTCAACAAAAAATAGATGTATTCGCAAATTGGTTACAAGAATGTGGGACTAATTGGCGACTAATTTGCTATTACAACCGAATTAGTTTTTAAAAAAATAATAATAATTAACTAAAATATTTTGAAAATAAAAATTATTATTTTGAAATAAAATAGTAATTTTTAATTTTCATTTTAAAATATTTTAATTAATTATTTTTATTCTAAAAAATTGATAATTATTATTAATTAATAATGAATATAATTTTGAATATTATTTTTAAAATATTTTGTTTAAATAAATTGTTTTGTAATTATAAATATTATTATAATTAAATAATAAATAATTTTTATTAATTAATTAATTATTTTATAAAATAAAAAGAAATTATAAAAAATAATAAATTTTATAAAAAATTTCAAATTACAAAAAAAATTAAAAAAAATCTAATTGTCCGGCGACGGGAATTGAAAATCGGATGGCAAAAATGCAGCAATCGACGGTTTACCTGCGCCATTGTTATCCCGCATAAAAGAGGCGAAATCGGGATCATCAAGAGACGCAAATACAACGGGTACACTAATCAGTAAGATTGATGAAGTAATAATTAATGCAAAAACAGCCAATTGGAAAGCAATAGTCATGTTTTTAATCCTCCAAGTTGTTAATTGTCTTTTGGTTTTCTTTTTGGACTTCTTGCATCTTCCGATTTGCTTCCAATATCTTCTTCAATACGCATGTTGATTGTGCTTTGTTCTTCGATTCAGCACTGCGTCTAAGAGTTGATCCTGAAGCGCAACAAAGTCGGAGGTAGTGGATTGGAAGCCACTACGCCTACCCGACCCATGCATGCGGTTCAGGTTACCGAGTCTGCAAAGATGGCCTCAGTCATCCGCAACGGAAGATTACAAAAAAATTAATAAAACAATAAGAATAATTATATTTAACTTAGTGTACATTAAAAAAAAATTTTTAATTTTTTTTACCTGAATACATATCTAATTCTTCTCATCTTTGGTCAGCTCAATTCGCCGGGAAGTACTGTCGGGCGTTTCGGTTGCATCGACCTCCACGATCGCCATCTTTTCATGAATATTTCGTTTGTATGCTTCACCGATTTGTTTATATTTCAAATCCACATTCAAACCATCCTGCCGAATGTGAGTCTTTATAAAGACCTCACCAATTGAGACCGGTCGTTCTAAATTATTTTCTTAAACATATTTTGAAATAAATTATTAATAAATAACAATTAAATTTTAATTTTAATTTAAGTATTTTAAAGTACTTACCATTTCCTATTGGATCCGAATGTATGATTTTTGACCCAAAAAATGCTTGTGTAGACCAAGGTCATCTTGATAAGAGTTGCGGTTATTGGAGGATTTGCTACTCGTCTCGTTTGTCGTTTATGTTTTCCAGTAGTTTGTCATTGTTTTGTACACACTCGGGGAAATCCACCTGGGATGTTTGCCGGTTGTATGAACCGTGCTCACCATCCCTTTAATCTGTCTTACACAGACGGAGTCAAACTCCTTCCGTACCACCTGGGTGATCATAGGATCCCAGGTGTACGATAGCTTGGAATTTTAAAATATATTATTACATTTAGTAATTATTAAATTTTATTAAATCAAAAAATTTAAAAAAAAATTATTTACTGCAAATTCGATGAAATATTTTTCTTGGCGTTCAGCTAGTACGACCGTCCAACTATAGTAGGGGCTGTCAAATTTATTTTTCAAATTTTTTGAAATTTGATGGGTTATTGCCTCTTTGTCCTGGTCAAACCTAATATTTTTAATACATAAAAGTTTTTAAATTTCAAATAACCTTTAATAAATTTTATATAATTAATTTTGATTAAATAAATTTAAAAGAAATAATTTTATTATTCTTACCACGTCATGTTTGGGGCCAGCACTCGAGACAACACTATGAGGTTATGGTCCCACCCCGGGGTTTGTAATAAACTATCTAAAGTAATAGTTTGTTCCCCCGTTTCCATTTGCGTAGGCGGAACCTCTTCCTTTTCATGCTCCTCTGATTCCTAAAACCAATTAGACTATTTGGTTTCAGGAACCGTGTGAGGAGTGAAGGCATACTAAGGTGGTAGGCGGGATACCGCTCTAAAAGCGGTGGGTGAGGGGTTCGAGGAGGCGGAAGAGTTACCACGGCCGGAAGAAGACGAGATTTGTCATCTTCCACGACCTCTCATCGACCTACTGTTACTTGCCATTGGGTTTGAAGGGTTTGAAATGTTGGAAATTAGATAAGTGTTTTTTAGAGGAGGTTAGAAAGTTAGGAAAGCTTGAAGTGTGAGAATGACGGAAAATTGGTCATATATTTATAGATTTTTTTTGCGACCATATGTGTGGTTGCAAATCAGTGGCAAAATGTAAAATTAAATGGTGCTTGCAAATAAGTCACAATTTTGCGATTGATTTGCGACCACAATTTAATTTGGTGGGAATCAAAAATTTTGAGAATTTTTGGTTCCCACCGAATGCACTGGTGGTCGCAAATCAGTCGCAAATCAGTCACAAATTTGTGACTAATTTGCGACCACGTGTTTAAATTCAATGAATTCACCTGTGGTTGCAAATTAATCACAAATATGCGACTGATTTGCGACCACCTTTGAATTCGGTGGGAGTTGAAAATTTTCAAGAATTTTCATCTCCCACAATTTTACTGGGTGGTCGCAAATCAGTGGCAAATTTGTGACTGATTTACGACCACATTTTATTTTATTGACTGTAATCTGGATTTTCCTATGTGGTCGCAAATCAGTCACAAAATTGCGACTGATTTGCGATCACGTGCAATTTTTGTGACCAATTTGCCACCACATTCCCAATGTAGTGGCAATGTGGCGGCAAAATATTCACAATTAATAGCCCAAAACCCTAAATTATATGATTTTGTGAATACATTGAATTATATAAGAATGATAACATCATTAGAAGTTGTATAAACTTCAATTAGTGAGTAAACAACAACATTTACTAAATTTACATATCAATTTCATAAAACACTTAACACATTCCCTTAATCTTATACCTATTATATACACTTCAAATGTTTCTAACATTTACATCACACACAAATTTGATTTTCTTTATATTTGGCCACCTATAATGCTTAATACTTACCTAGAAATGCAAAAATAAGTTGTAAAACTGACAAATACATAGGGAAAAATGTAAATTTACCCTATGTAGTCCCAAAGTGGTTGATATTTTGTAACTAATTTGTGACCATAGTAGAAATTTTGAACCTGTGGTCGCAAATCAGTCGCAAATGTGCGGCTGATTTGCAACCACAGGTAATATTTGTGACCAATTTGTCACCATGTTCGTAATGTAGTCGCAATATAGTGTCCAAGTAGTCACAATTAATGTATTGAAACCTAAATTATATGTTTTTGTGAATAATATGAATTATATAAGATTGATAACATGATTAGGAGTTGTAGAACAAACTCTTTTACAAACAACAACAATTTACAAAAAATATATAAGGATAAAATGTAAAAATTCATAAAAAATCAAATATATTAATTACATCTTTTGGTTCTCATCATCATCTAAAGATGAAACATTACATTGAAATTCATCTTATAGTTTGGCATAGAAATCAATTTCTTCGATATGATTATCACTTAGCCACCACTTTGTGACTTGAGAGCCACTCCTACTGTGGTCGCAAATTGGTCGCATATTTCGCGACCAATATGCGACCAACATGTGGTTCTTCCACATGCAGTCGCTATTCAGTCGGAAAGTGGCGACTAATTAGCGACTGCCACCATCAGCCGCAAATTATTCGCATATTAGTCCCATAATGGTTGCGTATTGCGTCCAATACTGAAAGAGCTTTGATAGAGCCTCCAAGTAAGCCAATATATCCAAAACTGTGTGATGCCATGGATTGCACTTTCTTTATAAGCCTTTACTCAAGGAGCACTAATGATCAGTTTAGAATGATCATATTAACTGGCAGATCAACTTGACATGTCCGCACTAAATCGTCGGTAAATTTTGATTTAGAGTTTAAAATGACATGAATCCAACGCCCACGTTAATCTAGCTCAATTGTCTATATTGTGAAAAAATTAAAAACGAAATAGCTATGACAAAGCCTCCAATTAATCTAATCTATCCCAAGCTGCATAATGTCATGCATTATTCTTCATTTATACACCTTTACTCAATGAGCACGAGTGATCACTTTAAAATGATCATTTTAACTAGCTGATCAACTTCATTTTTCAGCACTAAATAGTCTTTAACTTTTAATTTAGAGCTCAAACTGACATGAAACCAACACCCACGTTAAAATAGTTCAATAGTCCATATTGTGAAAATATTTGACACTGAATGAGCTACGACAAAGCCTCCATGTAATCCACTCTATCCCAAACTCCGTGATACCATGCATTATGCTTCATTTATACGCCTTTATTCTAAATTGAGCACCAGTGATCAGTTTAGAATGATCATTTTAACTGGCCGATCAACTTTACATGTTCGCACTAAATCGTCTGTAACTTTTGAATTAGAGTTAAGCTAACTCAGTTTTCTATATTATGATTTAATTTAAAACCGAAATAACTATAGAAAAGCCTCCAAGTAATCCAATCTATCCCAAGCTCTATGATACCATGTGTTATGCTTCATTTATACGCCTTTACTCAATAAGCACAAATGATCAGTTTAGATTGATCATTATAACTAGCAGATCAAGTTGACATGTCCGCACAAAATCTGCTTTATCTTTTAATTTTGACTTCAAATTGACATGAATCCAACACCCACGTTAAGTTAGCGCAATATTCCATATTGTGACAATATCTGAGACTGAAAGAGCTACGACAAAACCTCGAAGTAATCCAATGTATCCCAAAAAGCATGATGTCATGCATTACACTTTCTTTATAAGCCTTTACTCAGAGAGAACAAATGATCAGTTTCGAATGATCATTTTAGCTGGCCGATCAACTTGATCATCCGTAACATTTGGTTTAGTGGTCCGAATGACACGAATCCAACAGCCACATTGAGCTAGCTCAATTTTAAGGATTTTGACAAAATTTAAGACCGCTATAGCTATGACAAGGCCTCCTAGTAATCCAATCTATCCCAAACTCCATGATGCCATGCATTATATTTCATTTATACGCCTTTACTTAATGAGCACTAATGATCAGTTTAGAATGATCATTTTAACTAGGAGATCAAGTTGTCATGTCCTCACTAAATCGTCTTTAAATTTTAATTTTGAGTTCAAAATGACATGAATCCAACGCCCATGTTAAATTAGTTGAATATTCAATATTGTGACAATTTATGTGACTAAAAGAGCTTTGATAGAAGCTCCAAGTAAGCCAATATATCCTAAACTGCATGATGTCATGCATTGTGTTTTCTTTATAAGACTTTACCAAAGGAGCACTAATGATCAGTTTAGAATGATGATTTTAACTGCCCGATAAACTTGACATGTAAGCACTAAATCGTCATTAACTTTTTATTTAGAGTTCAGAATGAAACGAATCCAATGCACACGTTAAGCTAGCTCAATTTTCTATATTATGAAAAAGTTCAAGACCAAAATACCTACGACAAAGCCTCCAAGTAATCCAAACTATTCCAAACTGTGTGATGCCATGCATTATGCTTCTTTTTATATGCATTTACTCAAGTAGCACCAATGATAAGTTTAGAATGATCATTTTTACTAGCTTATCAACTTGACATGTTCGCACTAAATTGTCTTTAACTTTGACTTAGAGCTCAAAATGACAGGAGTCCAACGCCCATGTTAAACTAGTTAAATTTTCCATATTTTGACAACATTTGAGACAGAAAGACCTACGACAAAGCCTCCAAGTAATCTAATGTATCACAAACTGCTTGATGCCATACATTATGCTTCAGTTATAAGCCTTTACTCAAACAGCACCAATGATCAGTTTAGAAAGATCATTTTAAGTGGCCAATCAACTTGACATGTCCGCACTAAACTGTACGTAACTTTAGATTTAGAGTTCCGAATGACAAGAATCCAAGGCCCATGTTAATCTAGCTCAATTTTTCATGTTGTGACAGCATTAGACACTGAAAGAGCTAAGAGAAAGCTTCCAAGTAATCTAATGTATCCCAAACTGCGTGATGTCATGCATTATTCCTCATTTATAAGCTTTTACTCAAGAAGTACCAATGATCAGTTAAGAATGATAATTTTAACTGGCCGATTAACTTGACATGTACTCAAGAAGTACCAATGATCAGTTTAGAATAATTCCATATTGTGACAATATATGAGACTGAAAGAACTACGACAGAGCCTCGAAGTAATCCAGTGTATCCCAAACAGCATGATGTCATGCATTACGCATTTTTATAAGCATTTACTGAGGGAGCACCAATGATCAGTTCAGAATGATCAGTTCAGAATGATCATTTTAACTGGCCGATCAACTTGACATGCCCGACCTAAATCGTCCGAACATTTGGTTTAGAGGTCAGAATGACATGAATCCAGCAGCCACGTTAAGCTAGCTCAATTTTCAGTATTGTGACAAAATTTAAGACGGATATAGCTAGGACAAGGCCTCCTAGTAATCCAATCTATCCCAAAATCCATGATGCGATGCATTATACTTCAATTATAGGCCTTTACTCAATTAGCACTAATGATCAGTTTAGAATGATCATTTTAACTAGGAGATCAAGTTATCATGTCCTCACTAAATCGTCTTTAAATTTTAATTTTGAGTTCAAAATGACATGAATCCAACGCCCACTTTAAGTTAGTTGAATATTCAATATTGTTACAATATATGTGACAGAAAGAGCTTTGACAGAAGCTCCAAGTAAGCCAATATATCCTAAACTGCGTGATGCCATGCATTGTGTTTTCTTTATAAGCCTTTACTCAAGGAGCACTAATGATCAGTTTAGAATGATCATTTTAACTGGCCGATCAATTTGACATGTCTGCACTAAATCCTAGATAAATTTTTATTTAGAGTTCAGAATGAAACGAATCCAATGCACACGTTAAGCTAGCTCAATTTTCTATATTATGAAAAAGTTCAAGACCAAAATACCTACGACAAGCCTCCAAGTAATCCAAACTATTCCAAACTGTGTGATGCCATGCATTATGCTTCTTTTCATATGCATTTACTCAAGGAGCACCAATGATAAGTTTAGAATGATCATTTTAACGAGCTTATCAACTTGACATGTTCGTACTAAATTGTCTTTAACTTTTGATTTAGATCTCAAAATGACAGGAGTCTAACGCCTATATTAAACTAGTTAAATATTCCATATTTTGACAACATTTGAGACAGAAAAGAGCTACGAAAAAACCTCCAAGTAATCTAATGTATCACATACTGCGTGATGTCATACATTATGCTTCAATTATAAGCCTTTACTCAAGGAGCACCAATGATCAGTTTAGAATGATCATTATAAGTGGCCAATCAACTTGACATGCCCGCACTAAATCGTCCTTAACTTTTGATTTAGAGATCAGAATGACACGAATCCAATGTCCACATTTAACCAACGTATCCCAAACAGCATGATGCCATCCATTGTCCTTCATTTATAACCCTTTACTCAAAGAGCACCAATGATCAGTTTAGAATGATCATTTTAAGTGGCCCATGAACTTTACATTTCCGCACTAAATCATTTGTAATTTTTTATTTAGAGTTGAGAATGACACGAATCCAACTCCTACGTTAAGCTAGCTTAATTTTCTATTGTGTGATAACATTTGAGACTGAAAGAGCTATGACAAAGCCTCCAAGTATTCCAATGCATCCCAAAATGTATGATGCCATGCATTATGCTTCATTTATAAGCCAATACTCAAGGAGCACCAATAATCAGCTTAGATTGATAATTTTAACTGGCCGATCAACTTGACATATCCGCACTAAATCGTTCGTAAATTTTGATTTAGAGTTCAAAATGACATGAATCCAATGCCCATGTTATACTAGCTCAATTTCAATATTTTGACAATATTTGAGACTACAAGAGTTACGTGATACCATCCACTATGTTTCATTTATAACCCTTTACTCAAGGAGCACCACTGATCGGTTTAAAATGATCATTTTAACTGGCAGATCAATTTGACATGTCCGCACTAAATCTTTCTTAATTTTTGATTTAGATTTCAAAATGACACAAATCCAATGGCCACGTTAAGCTAGCTTAATTCTAAATATTGTGATAAATTTTTAGTCCGAAGTATCTATGAAAAAGCCTGCAAGTATTCCACTCTATCGCAAACTACGTGATGCCATGCATTATGCTTTATTTATAAGCCTTCACTTAAGGAGTACCAATGATCAGTTTAGAATGATCATTTTAACTGGCCGATCAACTTTACATGTTCGCACTAAATGGTCCGTAACTTTTTATTTAGAGTTCAGAATGACATGAATCCAATGCCCACGTTAAGCTATCTATATTTTCCACATTGTGACAACATTTGATACTGAAAGAGCTAAGACAAAGCCTCCAAGTACTACAATGTATCCCAAACTGCGTGAACTCATGCATTATGCATCATTTTGATTTAGAGTTCAAAATGACACGAACCCAATGCCCACGTTAAGCTAGCTCAATTTTTTATATTGTGACAACATTTATAACTAAAAGAGCTACGACGAAGCCTCTAAGTAATCCAGTGTATCCCAAAATGGGTGATGGCATCCATTATGCTTCATTTATAACCCTGTACTCAAGGAGCACTAATCATCAGTTTAGAATGATCATTTTAGCTGTCCGATAAACTGGACATGTGCACTTAATTGTCCATAACTTCTTATTTAAAGTTCTGAGTGACACGAATCAAACGCCCACGTGAAGCTAGCTCAATTTTCTATATTTTGACAACATTTAACACTAAAAGAGCTACGACAAAGCCTCCAAATAATTCAATGTATCCCAAACTGCGTGATGCCATCCATTATGCTTCATTTATAACCCTTTACTCAAGGAGCACCAATGATCAGTTTAGAATGATCATTTTAATTGGCCAATAAACTTGAAATGTCCGCACTAAATTGTCCATTACTTTTGATTTAGGGTTCTGAATGACACGAATCAAACAACCATGGGAAGCTAGCTCAATTTTCCATATTGTGACAACATTTGCTACTGAAAGAGCTATGACAAAGCCTCCAAGTAATCCAATGTATCCCAAACTGCGTGATGACATTCATTATGCTTCATTTATAAGCCTTTACTCAAGGAGCACCAATAATCAGACTAGAATGATCATTTTAACTTGCCCATTATCTTGACATGTCGCACTAAATCGTCCATAAATTTTGATTTAGAACTCCGTATGACACGAATCCAATGCCCATGTTAAGCTAGCTTAATTTCTATGTTGTGACAATATTGGAGACTAAAGCTACGACAATGCATCGAAATAATCCAATGTATCCTAATCTGCGTGATGTCATCCATTATGTTTCATTTATAACCCTTTACTCAAGGAGCACCAAAGATCAGTTTAGAATGATCATTTTAACTGGCCTATCAAGTTGACATGTCTGCACTAAATCGTACGTAATTTTTGATTTAGAGTTCAAAATGACACGAATTCAACACCCACGTTAAGCTAGCTTAATTTTTAATATTGTGACAAATTTTAAGTTTGAAATAGTAACGACAAAGCCTCCAAGTAATCCAATCATCCCTAGCTACGTGATGCCATGCATTATTGTTCATTAATACGCCTTTACTTAAGGAGCACCAACGATCAGTTTAGAATGATCATTTTAACTGGCCGATCAACTTTACATGTTCGCACTAAATCGTCTGTAACTTTTCATTTATAATTTAAAATGACACGAATCAAACGCCCACGTTAAGCTAGCTAAATTTTCCATATTGTGACAACATTTGAGACTGAAAGAGCTAAGACAAAGCCTCCAAGTAATCCCATGTATCCCAAACTGCATGAAACCATGCATTATGCTTCATTTATATGCCTTTACTCAAGGAGAACCAATGATCAGTTTAGAGTGATTGTTTTAACTAGACGATCTACTTGACATGTCTGCACTAAATCGTCCGTAAGTTTTTTATCTATAGTTTAAAATGACACGACCCCAATGCCCACATTAAGCTAGTTCAATGTTCTATATTGTGACAACATTTGTTACTAAAAGAGCTACGATAAAGGCTTCAAGTAATCCAATCTATCCCAAACTGTGTGATGCCATCCATTATGCTTCGTTTATAACCCTTTACTCAAGGAGCACCAAGGATCAGTTCAGCATGATCATTTTACATGGCCGCTAAACTTGACATGTCCACTCTAAATTGTTCGTAACTTTTAATTTAGAGTTCTGAATGACTTGAATCAAACGCCCACGTGAAGCTAGCTCAATTTTCCATATTGTGACAACATTTCTTACTGAAAGAGCTACGACATAACCTCCAAGTAATCCATTGTATCCCAAAATGCGTGATGCCATGCATTATGCTTCATTTATAAGCCTTTACTCAAGGAGCACCAATGATCCGTTTAGAATGATCATTTTAACAAATTGATCAGCCTTACATGTCCGCACTAAATCTTTCGTAACTTTTGATTTAGAGTTCAAACTGACACGATTTCAATGCTGACCTTAAGCTAGCTCAATTTTCTATATTGTGACAACATTTGAGACTAAAAGAGGTAATACAAAGCCTCCAAGTAGTCCAATGAATCCGAAACTATGTGAAGCCATGCATTATTCTTCATTTATAAGCCTTCACTCAATGAGAGCCAATGATCAGTTCAGAATTATCATTTTAACTGGCAGATCAACTTGACATATCCACATTAAATCATCCATAAGTTTCGATTTAGAGGTCAAAATGACACGAATTCAACGCCCACGTTAAGCTAGCTCAATTTTCTATATTGTGAAAAATTTTAAGATCAAAATAGCTACGACAAAGCCTCTAAGTAATCCAATCAATTCCAAACTGGATGATGCCATGCATTATGCTTCATTTATAAGCCTTTACTCAAGGAGCACCAATGATATGTTTGGAATGATCATTTTAATTAGCTGATCAAATTGACATGTACGCACTAAATTATCTTTAACTTTTGATTTAGAGCTCAAAATGACATGAGTCCAACACCCACGTTAACCTAGCTCAATTTTCCATATTGTGACATCATTTGAGACTGAAAGAGATACGACAAAGCCTCAAGCATTATGCTTCATTTATAAGCATTTAACTCAAGGAGAACCAATGATCAGTTTAGAATAATCATTTTAACTAGCCGATCAACCTGACATTTCCACACTAAATTGTTTGTAACTTTTGATTTAGAGTTCAAAATGACACGAATTCAACACCCACGTTAAGCTAGTTCAATTTTCTATATTTTGAAAACATTAAATACCAAAAAAGCTATGAGAAAGCCTCCAAGTAATTAAATTTATCCTAAACTGCGTGATGACATGCATTATGCTTCTGTTAGTAGACTTTACTCAAATATCACCAATGATCAGTTTAGAATGATCATGTTAACTAGCTGATCAACTTGACATGTCCGCACTAAATCGTTTTTATCTTTTGATTTAGAGCTCAAAATGACATGAGTACAATGCCCATGTTAACCTAGCTCAATTTTCCATATTGTGACAACATTTGAGAATGAAAGAGCTACGAAAAAGCCGCCAAGTAATCAAATGTATCCTAAATTGTGTGATGTCATGCATTATGCTTCATTTATAAGCCTTTACTCAAGGAGCACCAATGATTAGCTTACAATGATCATTTTAACTTCGTGATCAGCTTGACATGTCCGCACTAAATCGTCTTTAACTTTTGATTTAAAGCTCAAAATGACATGAGTCCAACAGCAATGTTAAACTAGTTCAATTTTCCTTATTGTGATGACATTTAGGACTAAAATAGCTACTACAAAGTGTCCAAGTAATCCGTTGTATCTTGGTCTGCGTGATGCCATGCATTATGCTTCATTTATAAGCCTTTACTCAAGCAGCAGCAATGCTCAGTTTAGAATGATCATTTTAACATGACGATCAACTTGACATGTCTGAACTAAATCGTATGTAACTTTTGATTTAGAGTTGAGAATAACACGAATCTAACGCCCACATTAAGCAAGCTCCATTTTCTATACCGTGACAACAGTTGAGGCTGAAAGAGCTACGAAAAGGCTCCAAGTAATCAAACGTATCCCAACCTGCGTCATGCTATGCATTATGCTTCATTTATAAGCCTTTATTCAAGGAACACCAATGATCAGCTTAGAATGATCTTTTTAACTGGCCAATCACTTGACATGTCCGCACTATATCGGCTGTAACTTTTGATTTAGAGCTCAAAATGACACGAATCCAACGCCCACGTTAGGGTAGCTACATTTTCTATATTGTACCAGAATTTAAGACCAAAATAGCTACAACAGAGCCTCGAAGTATTCCAATCTATCCCAAACTGCATGATGTCATGCATTATGCTTTAGTTATAAGCCTATACGAAAGGAGCACCAATGCTCAGTTCAGAATGATCATTTTAACTAGCTGATCAACTTTACATGTCCACACTAAATCGTCTTTAACTTTTGATTTAGAGCTCAAAATGACATGAGTCTAACGCCCATGTTAAGGTAGCTCAATTTTCCATATTGTGACAACATTTGAGGCTGAAAGAGCTACTACAGAGCCTCCAAGTAATCCAATGTATCACAAACTATGTGATGCCATACATTATGCTTGATTTACAATTGAGATTGAAAGACACGAATCCAACGCCCACGTTAAGCTTGCTCAATTTTTATATTGTGTAAATATTTAAGACCGAAGAAACTACGAGAAAGGCTCCAAGTAATCAAATCTATCACAAACTTCGTGATGCCATGCATTATGCTTCATTTATAGGCCTTTACTCATATAGCACCAATGATCAGTTGAGAATGATCACGTTAACTAGCGGATCGACTTGACATGTCCGCACTAAATCGGTTTTATCTTTTGATTTAGAGCTCAAAATGACATGAGTCCAACGCGCACGTTAAACTAGCTCAATTTTTCATATTATGACAACATTTGACATTGAAAGAGATACGAAAAACCCTCCAAGTAATCAAATGTATCCCAAACTGTGTGATGACTTGCATTATACTTCATTTATAAGCCTTTACTCAATGAGCACCAATAATTAGCTTAGAATGATCATTTTAACTGGCCGATCACTTGACATGTCCGCACTATATCGTCTGTAACTTTTGATTTTGATCTTAAAATAACTAGAATTGAACACCCACATTAAGGTAGGTCAATTTTCTATATTGTGACAAAATTTAAAACAAAAATAGCTACGACAAAGCCTCGAAGTAATACAATTTATCTCACACTGCGTGATGTCATGCATTATGCTTCATTTATAAGCCTATACTAAAGGAGCACCAATGATCAGTTGAGAATGATCATTTTAACTAGCTGATCAACTTTAACTAGCTGATCAACTGGACATGTCAGCACTAAATCATCTTTAACATTGATTTAGAGCTCAAAATGATATGAGTCAAACTCCCACATTAAACTAGCTCAATTTTCCATATTGTGACAACATTTGAGGCTGAAAGAGCTACTACAGAGCCTCCAAGTAATCCAATGTATCACAAACTATGTGATGCCATACATTATGCTTGATTTACAATTGAGATTGAAAGACACGAATCCAACGCCCACGTCAAGCTAGTTCAATTTTTTATATTGTGACAAAATTTAAGAGTGAAATAGCTATGAGAAAGCCTCCACGAAATCAAATCTATCCTAATCTACGTGATGCCATTCATTATGCTTCTTTTATAAGCCTTTATTCAAAGAGAACCAATGATCATTTTAGAATGATCATTTCAACTAGCTGATCAACTTGACATGTCCACACTAAATCGTTTTTATCTTTTGATTTAGAGCTCAAAATGACATGAGTACAATGCCCATGTTAACCTAGCTCAATTTTCCATATTGTGACAACATTTGAGAATGAAAGAGCTACGAAAAAGCCGCCAAGTAATCAAATGTATCCTAAATTGTGTGATGTCATGCATTATGCTTCATTTATAAGCCTTTACTCAAGGAGCACCAATGATATGTTTGGAATGATCATTTTAATTAGCTGATCAAATTGACATGTACGCACTAAATTATCTTTAACTTTTGATTTAGAGCTCAAAATGACATGAGTCCAACACCCACGTTAACCTAGCTCAATTTTCCATATTGTGACATCATTTGAGACTGAAAGAGATACGACAAAGCCTCAAGCATTATGCTTCATTTATAAGCATTTAACTCAAGGAGAACCAATGATCAGTTTAGAATAATCATTTTAACTAGCCGATCAACCTGACATTTCCACACTAAATTGTTTGTAACTTTTGATTTAGAGTTCAAAATGACACGAATTCAACACCCACGTTAAGCTAGTTCAATTTTCTATATTTTGAAAACATTAAATACCAAAAAAGCTATGAGAAAGCCTCCAAGTAATTAAATTTATCCTAAACTGCGTGATGACATGCATTATGCTTCTGTTAGTAGACTTTACTCAAATATCACCAATGATCAGTTTAGAATGATCATGTTAACTAGCTGATCAACTTGACATGTCCGCACTAAATCGTTTTTATCTTTTGATTTAGAGCTCAAAATGACATGAGTCCAACGCCCACGTTAATCTATCTCAATTTTCTATATAGTGACAACATTTGAGACTGAAAGAGAACGAAAAAGCCTCCAAGTAATCAAATGTATGCCAAACTGTGTGATACCATGCATAATACTTCATTTATAAGCCTTTACTCAAGGAGCACCAATAACTAGTTTAGAATGATCATTTTAACTGGCCGTTCGCTTGACATGTCTGCATTATATCGTCTGTAACTTTTGATTTAGAGCTCAAACTGACAACAATCCAACGCCCGGGTTAAGTTAGCTCAATCTTCTATATTGTGACAAAATTTAAACCAAAATAGCTACGACAAACCCTCGAAGTAATCCAATCTATCCCAAACAGCGTGATATCATGCATTATGCTTCATTTATAAGCCTATACTAAGGGAGCACCAATCATCAGTTTAGAATGATCCTTTTAACTAGATAATCTACTTGATATGTCCGGACAAAATCTTCTTTAACTTTTGATTTAGAGCTCAAAATGATATGAGTCCAACGCCCAGTTTAAACTAGCTCAATTTTCCATATTGTGACAATATTTGAGGCTGAAAGAGCTACTACAAAGCCTTCAAAGTAATCCAATGTATCCCAAGCTGCGTGATGCCATACATTATGATGGATTCATAAGAATTTACTCAAGAAGCACCAATAATCAGTTTAGAATAATCATTTTAACTGGCCGATCACTTGACATGTCCACACTAAAATCGTCTATAACTTTTGATTTAGAGATCAAAAGGACACGAATCCGATGCGCACGTTAAACTAGCTCAATTTTCTACATTGTGACAAAATTAAGTCCATAATAGCTACGACAGAGCCTCGAAGTAATCCAATCTATCCCAAAGTTTGTGATGTCATGCATTATACTTCATTTATAAGCCAATAATAATGGAGCACCAGTGATAAGTTTAGAATGATCATTTTAACTAGTTGATCAGCTTTATAGGTTTGCACTAAATCATCTTTAACTTTTGATTTAGAGCTTAAAATGACTTGAGTCCAACAACCCTGATAAGATAGCTCAATTTTCCATATTGTGACAACATTTGAGACTGAACACTAATAATTAGTTTAATGATCATTTTAACTGGCCGATCACTTGCCATGTCCGCACTAGATCGTCTGTAACTTTTAATTGAGAGTCATAATGACACGAATACAACACCCACGTCAACCTATGTCAATTTTCTATGTTGTGACAAAATTTAAGACCGAAATAGCTATGACAAAGCCTCCAAATAATCCAATGTATCCCAAATTGTGTGATGTCATGCATTATGCTTCATTTATAATCATTTACTCAAGGTAGCACCCATAATCAGTTTAGAATGATCATTTTAACTGGCCTATCACTTGACATGTCCACACAAAATCGTCTGTAACTTTTGATTTAGAGTTCAGAATGACACGAATCCAACGACCACATTAAGCTAAGCGCAATTTTCTATATTGTTACAAAATTAAAGATAGAAATAGCTATGCCAAAGCCTTCAAGTAATCAAATCTATCCCAAATTGCCTGATGCCATGCATTATTCTTCATATATAAGCTATTACTAAAGTAGCACCACCAATGATCAGTTTATAGTAATCATTTTAACTAGCCGATCAGTTGACATGTCTGCACTAAATCGTCTGTATCTTTTGATTTAGAGCTCAAAATGACACGAATCATACGCACACGTTAAGAAACCTCAATTTTCTTTGTTGTGACAAAGGTTAAAACCAAAATAACTACGATAAAGCCTCCAAGTAATCCAATCTACCCCGAAGTGCGTGATGTCATGCATTACGCTTCATTTATAAGTTTTTACTCAAGGAGCACCAATGATCAGTTTAGAAGGATCATTTTAACTATCTGATAACCTTAAGACATGTGCGCACTAAATCATCTTTAACTTTTGATTTACAGCTCAAAATAACATGAGTCCAACACCCACGTTAAGTTAGCTCAAATTCCTATATTGTGACAAAGATTAAGACCGAAATAGCTACGACAAAGCCTCCAAGTAATACAACCTATCCCACATTGTGTGATATCACGCATTATGCTTCATTTATAAGCCATTACTCAAGGAGCACCAATGATCATTTTAGAAAGATCATTTTAACTAGCTGATAACCTTGACATGTCCGCATTAGATCGTCTTTAGCTTTTGATTTAGACGTCAAAATGATATGAGTCCAACGCCCACGTTAAGCTAGCTCAATTTTCCATATTGTGACAGCGTCTGAGACTGAAAGAGTTACTACAAAGCCTCCAAGTAATACAATGTATCCCAAACTGCGTGATGCTATACATTATGCTTGATTTATAAGCATTTACTCAAGGAGCACCAATGTTCAGTTTAGAATGATCATTTGAACTGGCCAATCATTTTACATGTCCGCACTAAATCGTCCATAACTTTTGATGTAGAGTTCAGAATTACACGAATCCATAGCCCACGTGAAGCTAGCTCAATTTTCTATAATGTGACAACATTTGAGACTGGAAGAGCTACGAAAACCTCCAAGTAATCTAATCTAACCCAAACTGCGTGATGCCGTGCATTATGCATCATTTATAAGCGTTTACTCAAGGAGCACCAATGATCAGTTTTAATGATCATTTTAACTGGCCGATCACTTGACATTTGTGCAGTAATTCGTTCGTAACTTTTGATTTAGAGTTCAGAATGACACGAATCCCACGCCCACATGAAGGTAGCTCAACTTTTGAGACTCAAAGAGCTACGACTAAGCCTCCATGTACTGCAATGTATCCCAAACTCCGTGATGCCATGCATTATGTTTCATTTAAAAGCCTCTACTCAAGGAGCACCAATGATCAGTTCAGAATTATTACTTTAACTGGCCGAGCACTTGATATGTCCGCACTAAAATGTCCGTAACTTTTGATTTAGAGTGATCATTTTAACTAGCTGATCAACTTGATAATTTTAACTAGCTGATCATTTTAACTAGCTGATCAACTTGACATGTCCGCACAAAATTGTTCGTAACTATCATTTAGAGCTTAGAATGACACGAATCCACACCAACGTTAATCTAGTTCAATTATATATATTTCCAAAAAATTAAACACGGAAATAGCTACCAAAAAAGCGTTCAAGAAATCCAATGTATCCCAAACTATGTGATGCCATGCATTATCCTTTATTTATAAGCCTTTACTCAAGTAGCACCAATCATCTATTTAGAATGATCATATTAACTGGCCGATCAACTTGACATGTCCGCACTAAATCATCCGTAACTTTTTGATTTAGAGTTCAAAATGACACGCATCCAACGCCCACGTTAAGATAGCTTAATTTTCTATATTTTGACAAAATATAACACCAAAATAGTTACGAAAAAGCTTCCAAGTAATCCAATCTATCCCAAACTGCGTGTTGCCATGCATTATGCTTCATTTATAAGCCTTTACTCAAGGAGCTCCAATGGTCAGTTTAGAATGATCTTTTTAACTGGACGATCAATTTGACATTTTCACACAAAATCGTCCATAACTTTTGATTTACAGTTTAGAATGACACGAATCCAATGAACACGTTAAGCTAGATTAATTTTCTATATTGTGACAACATTTTAGACTTAAACAGCTACGACAAAGACTCCAAGTAATCCAATTTATCATAAACTGCATGAAACGATGCATTATGATTTGTTTATTAGCCTTTACTTAAGGAGCAGCAATGATCTGTTTAGAAGATCTTTTTAACCGGACGATTAACTTGACATATCCACAGTAAATCGTCCATAATTTGGGATTTAGAGTTCAGAATGACACGAATCTAACAACAACGTTAAGCTAGCTTAATTTTCTATATTTTGATAACATTTTAGAATTAAAGAGCTACGACAAAGCTTTCAAGTAATCATATGTATTCCAAACTGCGTGATGCCATGCATTATGCTTCATTTGTAAGCTTTATTCAAGGAGCACCAGTGATCAATTTAGAATGATCAATCGTCCATAACATTTTATTCAGAGTTCAGAATGAAGGAAACCACATTAAGCTAGCTCAATTTTCTATATTTTAACAACATTTGAGACTGAAAGAGCTACGACAAAGCCTCCAAGTAATCCAATGTATGCCAAACTCCGTGATGTCATGCATTATGTTTCATTTATAAGCCTTCACTCAAAGAGCAGCAATGATCAGTTTAGAATGATCACTTTAACTAGCTGATCTTTTGACATGTCCGCACTAAATCGTCTGTAACTTTTGATTTAGAGTTCAGAATGACACGAATCCAATGCCCATGTTAAGCTAGCTCAATTTTCTATATTGTGATAATATTTGAGACTGAAAGAGCTACAAAAAGTCCTCCAAGTAGTGCAATGTATCCCAAACTCCGTCATGCCATGCATTATGTTTCATTTACAAGCCTTTACTCATGGAGCACCACTCATCAAATTAGAATGATCATTTTAACAGGCCAATCACTTGATATGTCCGCACTAAATGGTCTATAACTTTTGATTTAGAGTTCAGAATGACACGAATCTAATGCCCACGTTAATCTAGTTCAATTTTCTTTGTTGTGACAAATTTAATACTGAAATTGCTACGAAAAAGCTTTCAAGTAATCAAATCTATCCCCAACTGGGTGATGCCATGCATTATGCTTCATTTATAAGCCTTTACTCAAGAAGCACCAATGATCAGTTTAGAATGACCGTTTTTACTAGCTGATCAACATGACATGTCCCCACTAAATCTTCTATAACTTTTGATTTAGAGCTCAAAATGACATGAGTCTGATGCCCACGTTAAGATATCTCCATTTTCCATATTGTGTCAACATTTGAGACTGAAATAGTTACTACAAAGCCTCCAAGTAATCCAATGTATCCAAAACTGCGTGATGCCATGCATTATGCTTCATTTAGGCAAGGAAGACCAATGATCATTTAGTTTAGAACAATCATTTTAACTTGACCATCAACATGACATGTCCACACTGTATCGTCCGTAACTTTTGATTTAGAGTTCAGAATGACACGAATCCGACGCCCACGTTAAGCCAGCTAAATTTTTTATGTTGTGACAACATTTGAGAATGGAAAAGCTAAGAAAAAGCCTCCAAGTAATCGAATGTATCCCAAACTCCATGATGCCATGCATTATGCTTCATTTGTAAACCTTGGCTCAATGAGCACCAATGAGCAGTTTAGAATATTCATTTAACTGGTCGATCAACTTGACATGTCCGCACTAAATCGTCTTTACCTTTAAATTTAGAGCTCAAAATGACATGAGTCCAACGCCCACTTTAAGCAAGCTCAATTTTCCATATTGTGACCTCATTTGAGACTGAAAAATCTACAAAAAGCCTCCAAATAATCAAATGTATCCTGAAATGCATGATGCCATGCATTATGCTTCACTTATAAGCCTTTACTTAAGAAGCACCAATGATCAGTTCAGAATGATAATTTTAACTAGCTGATGAACTTGACATGTCCGCACTAAATCGTCTTTAGCTTTAGATTTAGAGCTTAAAATGACACGAGTCCAACACCCACGTTAATCTAGCTCAATTTTCCATATTGTGACCATATTTGAGACTGAAAAAGCTACGACAAAACCTCCAAGTAATCTCATGTATCCTAAATTGCGTGATGCCATGAATTATGCTTCATTTATAAGCTTTTAATGAACGAGCACCATTGATCAGTTTTAATAATCATTTTAACTGGCGATCACTTGTCATGTCCACACTAAATCGTTTGTAACTTTTAATTTAGAATTTAGAATGACACAAATCCAACGCCCACATTAAGGTAGCTCAATTTTCTATATTGTGCCGAAGTTTAAGAACGAAATAGCTACGACTACGCCACCAAGTAATCAAATCCATCCCAAACTGCGTGATTCTGTGCATTATGCTTCACTTATAACCCTTTACTCAAAAAGCACTACTGATCAGTTTAGAATGATCATTTTTTAATAGCTGATCAACTTGACATGTCAGCACTAAATAGTCTTTAACTTTTGATTTAGAGCTTTAAAATGACATGAGTCTGATGCCCACTTTAAGCTAACTTAATTTTCCATGTTGTGAGAACATTTGACACTGAAAGAGCTACTACAAAGCCTCCAAGTAATCCAATATATCCCAAACTACGTGATGGCATGCATTATGCTTTATTTATAAGCATTTACTAAAGGAACACCAGTGATCAGTTTAGAACAATCATTTTAACTTGACCATCAACTTGACATGTTCTCACTAAATCGTCTGTAACTTTTGATTTAGAGTTCAGAATGACATGAATCCAACGCCCACGTTATGCTAGCTCAATTTTCTATATTGTGACAATATTTGAAACTAGAAAAGCTATGGCAAAACCTCCAAGTAGTCCAATTTATCGCAAACTCTGTGATGCCATGCATTACGTTTCATTTATAATCCATTACTAAAGGAGCACCAATGATCAGTTTAAAATGATCATTTCAACAGGCCGATCACTTTACATGTCTACACTAAATTTTCTGTAACTTTTAGTTTAGAGTTCAGAATGACATGAATCCAGCACCCACGTTAAGCTAGTTCAATTTTCTATATTGTGACAAAATTTAAAACTGAAATAGCTACGACAAAGCATCCAAGTAATCAAATCTATCCAAATTTGTGTGATGCCATGCATTACCATTCATTTATAAGGGTTTACTCAAGAAGCACCAATGATAAGATCAGAATAATCATTTTTACTAACTGATCAACTTGACATGTCTACACTAAATTGTCTTTAACTTTTGATTTAGAGCTCAAAATGACATGAGTCCGACGCCCACGTTAAGCTATTAAATTTTCCATATTGTTACAACATTTGAGACTAAAAGAGCTACTACAAAGCCACAACGTAGTCCAATTTATTCCAAACAGCGTGATGCTATGCATTATTGATGAGGACATCAGGTCATATGTCCAGCCAGGAGACCAGACTGGCCGACCAGGAAGCTTGCCCAAGACAGCCGGGCCATTTCACACGTCTGCCGGCCCAAGCAGTACTGCCGGACCCTCAACCAATAGGACCAGACCGATCAGCATTGCTGGCGTGGAGGCCCAAGCTTCCGGCACAATTTTTGGCGACGTGGATGACACCGCCGGTCCCCTTGGTGATGCCGCCGACTCCGGGATCAACTTGGCCGGTCCTGAAGGCATCCGGCCAGTACCTCGTACAGTCCAGCCTGTACAGCCGATCCAGCTGAGTACACGAGATCCAGCCGAGTACACGAGCATTTCAACTTCTACACAAGGAAACTCGGACCAGATAAGCTACCAGGTTCAGGACATGCATCTAGAGGAAGTCTCCACACCAGTAGTGCCACCAGGAGCAATGACAAGGAGCAGATCAAGAGCACTCTTCCACAAGTTCAGCTTATGGGTCGACAAGCTCCTAGAGGAAGATCAACTAAGGACAATGGGCCAGAAGTGCAAAGAAGAGTCCAAAGGTTTCTCAACAATGCAAGGGACTTCAGAGACTAGGGCTTTAGTGGCAAGAGAGGTCAGGGCCCAAAGATTCCTAACCCTACTCCAAGTCGAAGACTAGAAGCAAGGCGCGTGCATGCCACAAGGACGGCCACCTTCCATTTCTTGGCCGTGAGGTAAGTAAGGTAAGTTTCAATTCAAATATATGCCTTTTTCTGTTTTGCAGGGTAGGATCTAGATTGTTTACATTTTTGAGTCAAAAACATTTTAGGAATAGGTCCTTTTTCGGTTATGCACTTTTGTATCTTTTCCATTTGTGCACTTTTGTAAACTTTCCTTTTCTTTATTTGAGTCGACCCTAGAAGGTCAAGCTGTCGAGCAAATTAATAAGGCTCCTTCCAGCATTGTAGTTCAAAAACCTTTTTGATACTAATAAAGTGCAAATTTTCTCTTTACAAGTTTTTCTCTCAAAGAAGCTTGTGCGCTTAGAACCTAGTTGAGACCAACCCTCCTAGCTCTAACTTTGTGATTTATCACGAGGTTCATCACCCCTCGTGTGGTTCACTTCAGCCTTCCATCGAATACCAACCCAAAACCCCCTATCTAAGAAGTCTAAGGTCGAGTTTCTCACCTAACCTTCTCCAAACAGCCCACGCGCATATAAGTCTTGAATCGAGGCTTGTATCATTTTGGTATCAGAGCTTAAAGCTCCTAAACCAGGTTGTTTCTATCCTTTAACTTGTTTTGTTTCTTGTTCTTGCATTAGTTTAAGTTTCATTCCAGAAAATCAAAAAAATAACATCTATACTCACACCGAGTGCATCTAGTTCCTACATGCATCACTAGGTTCTAGAATCATTCTTGCATTGCTATTTTCGACTTTCCTTTTTGTTAGAATCATATTTCTATTATTTTTAAAGTTAAATTAAAAGAAAAGAAAAAGAAAATAGGAAAAATACCTAAAGGATTCGAATTGGACAGCTAGCAATAGTTGTCAAGAAAGTTTCCTTTTTATTCAAATCTTCATATCTTCGAATTTTCCATTTCTCAGAATTTTTTCCTTTTGCATATTTTTGAATCCCCTTATAAAAGAAAACCCTTCTAATAATTTAGGAGTAGCATAACTTGTCTTCTTTCTTTGTAGCACGCAATGGCAGAAGAAAATAGAGAAGCAACCGAAGCCACGATGGCCATGTTCACCACCCTCCAAACACAACTCGCATCAATAGGCGAGAGGTTGGAGCGCGTGGAGAGGCCTGTGAGATTCCAGGCCATAAGGCACGTGAGAGCTGAGCAAGACCGTGCTGAGGGTCCTGAGCACCTTAGGACACGGCACGAACAGGAGGAGCCCCAGCCAGATGGAGATGAGGACACACAACCTCATAACTATCACCATAGGCTGAGAGGACCTCCACGGCAACCAGAGGCAGAAGATGATGGCTTCGAGCCATATCGTCTTCACCAGAGACCAAGGATGCCTCCTAGACATCATGAGGACGGAGATGAACACGCCTACAACCGGGTAACTCATCCTGATGTTAAGCTAACTCCTCCAAGTTTTGCAGGAAAAGTGGACCCCGAGGCTTACCTAGATTGGGAGAGAAGAATGGATCATATCTTCGATCATTACAACCAACCAGGGCCTAGGAAAGTCTCAATGGCAGTAGCACAACTCACGGACAACGCCCTCATCTGGTGGGATCGTGAGGTATCTGACAGAAGGAGGAAAAGAATGAGGCCCATCGACTCATGGGTCGACATGAAAGATGTCATGCGACAAAGGTTTGTTCCACCTTACTTTCATAGGGACTTGCAACGTCGTTTTCGTACTCTTAAGCAGGGTACCAGATCAGTAGAGGAGTACTACGAAGAGTTCGAGAAGCTAAGGAACAGATTGGATCTCAATGATGATGAAGAAGCGTTGATGGCACAATTCTTGGATGGACTCCAAGAAAGAGTCAGCCGCAAGGTGGAAAGGCAAATCTACAATGACTTCAAAGACTTGTTCCACCTATCTGTCCAGGCTGAGCAGCACATCAAACGTAAGAGCTAAGACATCCGCAGCAAGCCTAAGATGCCTTGGGCACCAAGCAACATTCCCAAGCCCGTAGACAAAGGCAAGAGCATAGAGATCGAGTCAAGGTTCAAGAGCAAGCCTCCTGAACCCACCCGTGACCAGAGAGAGCCTAGTAAGTCTTCTAACGCTCAAAGATCACGTGACATTACTTGTTTCAAGTGTAGGGGTCGTGGACACATCTTACGGGAGTGCCCAAACAACCGGGTCATGCTGATTACGGTGGCTGGAGAGTATGAGTCCCAAGATGAAGAAGACTATGAACCAGAAGAAGAATACGGTGACATTGAGTACCCTGATGTGGGGGAAGTGCTGGTCACTAGACGCATCCTCAGTGCAATGGTGGATCCTTCAGAGACCATCCAAAGGGAGAACATCTTCCACAGCCGTTGCACCATCAAAGGCAAGGTATGTAACCTCATCATAGATGGTGGTTCTTGCACTAACGTTGCTAGTGCATATATGGTTGATAAGCTAGGTCTACAGAAGACAAGACATCCTCGACCATATAGGCTGAGATGGCTCGATGACAAATTGAAGCTCAAGATCCATGAGCAAGTCACTGTGCCATTCAGTGTGGGCAAGTACCAAGACCAATTCGTGTGCGACGTGGTGCCCATGCAAGCTGGCCATCTTCTGCTAGGAAGGCCATGGCAGTTTGACAAGGAGACCAGGCATGATGGCCGAACCAATCTCTACACTTTCGTGCATGACAAAAGAAAGGTCAGCCTAGCTCCTCTCACACCTGCCCAGGTACATGAGCTTCAACAGCAAATGAGTAAGGAAAAGAAGCTCATTAAATCTAACTTTCTTATTCAACCGAGTCATGTCCGGAGAGCTTTAGCCTCGAAGGACAAAATGCTACTAATGGTTTTCAAAGAAGTGTTGAATGTAGAAAAAGAACAGGTAGAGCTACCTCCTGAAGTAGCAACTCTCCTCAACAAGTTCCAGGATGTGTTTCCAGAGGAGATACCAGTATGCTTGCCTCCATCACGTGGCATAGAACACCAGATCGACCTAGTGCCCGGAGCAGCCCTGCCCAACCGGCCAGCCTACCGGATGAGTCTAGAGGAGTCCAAGGAGCTTGAGAAGCAAGTCAAGGAGCTCCTGGAGAAAGGCTATGTTCGAGAGAGCCTCAGTCCATGTGCCATACCAGTGCTACTAGTGCCCAAGAAGGATGGGACTTGTCGAATGTGCGTGGACTGCCGAGCCATCAACAACATCACAGTCAAGTACCGGCATCCGACACCACGGATGACATGCTAGATGAGCTGAGTGGATCCACGGTCTTCTCCAAGATAGACCTCAAGAGTGGATACCACCAGGTCAGGATGAAGAAAGGTGATGAATGGAAGACTGCTTTCAAGACAAAGCAAGGGCTATACGAGTGGAAATTCATGCCATTCGGCTTGACTAATGCCCCAAGCACCTTCATGCGCCTTATGAACCAAGTTCTTAGGGCGTACATCAGTAAGTTTGTAGTGGTTTACTTTGATGATATACTAGTTTATAGTAAGTGCCTACGGGAACACCTCACACATCTTGAGATGGTACTTAAAACCTTTCGACAAGAAGAGCTTTATGCCAATCTCAAGAAGTGCATCTTTTGTACTGATAAACTTGTCTTTTTAGGTTTTGTTGTAAGTTCACAGGGCCTACAAGTTGATGAAGAGAAGATTCGAGCCATACAAGAGTGGCCAACACCAAGCAACATCAGCCAAGTGAGGAGCTTCCACGGACTGGCCAGCTTCTATAGGAGATTCGTGCCCAACTTCAGCAGTATTGCCTCACCATTGACGGCAGTAGTGAAGAAGAACGTGGGATTCAGCTGGGGAGAAGCTCAGGAGAAGGCATTCCAGGCATTGAAGGACAGCCTTACACATGCACCAGTGCTAGTCCTGCCTGACTTCAAAAAGACGTTTGAAGTGGAGTGTGATGCCTCTGGAATAGGCATAGGAGCAGTGCTAACCCAAGGAGGGAGACCAGTAGCATACTTAAGTGAGAAGCTAGGTGGTGCCTCACTGAACTACCCCACTTACGACAAGGAGCTTTATGCCCTTGTCCGAGCATTGGAGACTTGGCAGCATTACTTGCTGTCCAAGGAGTTTGTGATCCACACTTATCACGAGACTCTCAATTACCTCAGAGGGCAAACCAATATCAAGAGGAGACATGCCAGGTGGATGGAGTTCATAGAGACCTTCCCGTACGTCATCAAGTACAAGAAGGGCAAAGACAATGTGGTAGCCGATGCACTATCAAAGAGGTTTGCCTTGATATCCACCATGGAGGCAAAGGTCCTAGGATTCGAGCACATCAAGGACCTATACAAGGATGATCCTGACTTTTCTGAGAGCTGCAAGGAGTGTGGCACAGGGAGTCATGGCAAGTTTTACATTCATGAGGGATTCTTGTTCCGAGAGAGAAGGCTGTGCATACCACAAGGATCATTAAGGGAGCTTATCATCCGAGAAGGTCATGGAGGAGGACTCATGGGCCACTTTGGTGTCGACAAGACTCTAGCAGTGGTCAAGGAGCACTTCTACTAGCCACACATCAAGAGGACAGTAAAAGTTCATTGTGCAAGGTGCATCACTTGCAAGAAGGCAAAGTCCCGAGTGCAACCTCACAGGTTGTATCTCCCACTGCCCATACCGACGCATCCATGGGTGGATATATCAATGGACTTTGTTCTAGGCCTGCCCAAGATCAACCACAAAGATGCAATTTTTGTAGTGGTGGACAGATTCTCCAAGATGGCACACTTCATTCTGTGTGCCAATGTCAATGATGCCACGCAAACAGCTGAGCTGTTCTTCAGGGAGATAGTACGGCTTCATGGAGTGCCAAGGACCATCGTATCAGACAGGGACACCAAGTTCCTCAGCCATTTCTGGAGGACCCTTTGGAGGAAGCTAGACACAAAGCTACTCTTCTCTACCACCTGCCATCCTCAAACCGATGGCCAAACTGAAGTTGTCAACAGGACACTATCAACTTTTCTCAGGACTACACTAGGGAAGAACCTCAAGACTTCGGTGGAGTGCCTGCCATTCATAGAGTTCGCTTACAACCAAGCCCTGCACTCAGCAACCAAGAAGACACCATTTGAAGTAGTATACGGCTTCAACCCTCTCACCCCATTGGAGCAAACACCACTGCCACCAGCAGAGATGACCAACCGCATCGGAGCATCCAAGGCAGAGTTCATAAGGAAGTTACACCAGAAGGTAGCAGAAAACTTGGAGAAGAGGACCGGGCAGTACGTGACTCATGCCAACAAGGGAAAAAAGGAGGTGATCTTTCAACCAGTCGATTGGGTGTGGCTACACCTACGGCAGGAGAGGTTCCCCAACCTAAGGAGTTCCAAGCTAGCATCAAGAGGAGATGGACCATTCAGAGTGCTGGAGAGGATCAACAACAACGCCTACCTGATCGAGCTCCCAGGTGAGTTTAATGTGTCCAACACGTTCAACGTAACTGACTTAGCCCCTTTCCATTCAGATGAACCAGTTTTGAGGTCAAAACCTATTGAAGAGGGAGGGGATGATGAGGACATCAGGTCGTATGTCCAGCCAGGAGACAAGACTGGTCGACCAGGAAGCTTGCCCGAGACAGCAGGGCCATTTGGCACGTCTGCCAGCCCAAGCAGTACCGCCGGGCCCTCGACCAATAGGACCAGACCGATCAGCATTGCCGGCGGAGAGGCCCAAGCTTCCAGCACACTTGGTGCGACGTGGATGACACCACCGGTCCCCTTGGTGATGCCGCCGACTCCGGTATCAACTTGGCCAGTCCTGAAGGCATTCCGGCCAGTACCTCGCACAGTCCAGCCGGTAAAACCGATCCAGCCGAGTACACGAGCATTTCAACTTCTACAATAGGAAACTCGGACCAGATAAGCTACCAGCTTCAGGATATGCCTCTAGAGGAAGTCTCCACACCAGTAGTGCCACCAGGAGCAATGTCAAGGAGCAGATCAAGAGCACTCTTCCACAAGTTCAGCTTATGGGTCAACAAGCTCCTAGAGGAAGATCGACTAAGGACAATGGGCCAGAAGTGCAAAGAAGAGTCCAAAGGCTTCTCAACAATGCAATGGACTTCTGAGACTTGGGCTTTAGTGGCAAGAGAGGTCAGGGCCCAAAGATTCCTAACCCTACTCCAAGTCAAAGACTAGGAGCAAGGCGCGTGCATGCCACAAGGACAGCCACCTTCCATTTCTTGGCCGTGAGGTAAGTAAGGTAAGTTTCAATTCGAATATATGCCTCTTTCTGTTTTGCAGGGTAGGATCTAGATTGTTTACATTTTTGAGTCAAACACATTTTAATAATAGGTCCTTTTTCGGTTATGCACTTTTGTATCTTTTCCATTTGTGCACTTTTGTAAACTTTCCTTTTCTTTATTTGAGTCGACCCTAGAAGGTCAAGCTGTCGAGCATATTAATAAGGCTCCTTCCAGCATTGTAGTTCGACAACCTTTTTGATATTAATAAAGTGCGAATTTTCTCTTTACAAGTTTTTCTCTTAACGAAGCTTGTGCGCTTAGAACCTAGTTGAGACCAGCCCTCCTAGCTCTAGGTTTGTGATTTATTACGAGGTTCATCTCCCTTCGTGTGGTTCACTTCACCCTTCCATCGAATACCAACCCAAAACCCCCTATCCAAGAAGTCTAAGGTCGAGTTTCTCACCTAACCTTCTCCAAACAGCCCACACACATATAAGTCTTGAATCGAGGCTTGTATCAATTATGCTTCATTTATAAGCCTTTACTCAAGGAGCACTAATGATCAGTTTATAATGATCATTTTAGCTAGCTGATAAACTTGACATGTCCGCACTAAATCGTCTTTAACTTTACATTTAGAGCTCAAAATGACCTGAGTCCAACGCGCACGTTAAGCAAGCTCCATTTTCCATATTGTGACCACATTTGAGACTGAAAGAGCTACAAAAAAGCTTCCAAATAAATCAATGAATCCCAAACTGCGTGATGCCATGCATTATGCTTCATTTATAAGCTTTTACTCAAGGAGCACCAATGATCAGTTTAGAGTGATTATTTTAACTGGCCGATCACTTGACTTCATAATGACACGAATACGTAACTTTTGATTTAGAGTTCAGAATGACACAAATCCCACGCTAACGTTAAGCTAGCTCAATTTTCTATATTTTGACAACAATTGAGACTGAAAGAGCTACGACAAAACCTCCAAGTAATCAAATCTATCCCAAACTGCATGATGCCATGCATTATGTTTCATTTGTAAACTTTTGCTCAATGAGCACCAATGATCAGTGTAGAATACTGTCCGATAGACTTGACATGTTCGCACTTGATCGTCTTTAACTTTTGATTTAGTGTTCACAATGACACTAATCCAACGCCCACGTTAAACTAGCTCAATTTTCTATATTATGACAAAATATAAGACCAAAATGAAATTGCTACGACAAAGCCTCCAAGTAATCCAATATATCC
This sequence comes from Pugionium cornutum, assembly GCA_018901935.1. NCBI lineage: Eukaryota > Viridiplantae > Streptophyta > Magnoliopsida > Brassicales > Brassicaceae > Pugionium > Pugionium cornutum. Next base: position 25,180,566 of record JAENJI010000013.1, on the reverse strand, counting down.
CAAACTGCGTGATGCCATGCATTATGCATCATTTGTAAACCTGTGCTCAATGAGCACCAACGATAAATTTAGAATGATCAATTAAACTGGCCTATAAACTTGACATATCCACACTAAATCATCATTAACTTTTGATTCGGAGTTCAGAATGGCACGAAAAAATCCAACGCCCACGTTAAGCTTGCTCAATTTTCTATATTGTGACAAAATTTAAGACGGAAATAGCTACGACAAAGCCTCCAAGTAATCCAATCATTCCCAAACTGCGTGACACCATGGATTATGCTTCATTTGTAAACTTTTGCACAATGATCACCAGTGATCAGTTTGGAATGATCAATTTAACTGGCCGAGTAGTTTGACATGTCCGCACTATATTCTTTTTAACGTTTGATTCAAAGTTTAGAATGACACGAATCCAACGCCCACGTTAAGCTTGCTAGCAATAATGATCAGTGTAGAATGATCAATTTAATTGGCCGACAGAGTTGACATGTTCGCCCTAAATCGTCTTTAACGTTTCATTTAGTGTTCAGAATGACGCGAATCCAACGCCCACGGTAAGCTACCTCAATTTTCTATATTTTGACAAAATTTAAGATGGAAATAGCTACGACAAAGCCTTCAAGTAATCTAATCTATCCCAAACTGCGTGATGCCATCCATTATACTTCATTTGTAAACCTTTGCTTAATTTGCAACAGTAATCAGTTTAGAATGATCTATTTAACTGGCCGATCAACTTGACATGTTCGCACTAAATTGTCTTTAACTTTTGATTCAGAGTTTAGAATGACACAACCTATCCCAAACTGCGTGATGCCATGCATTATGCTTCATTTGTATTGTTCAATGACCACCAGTGATCAGTTTGGATGATCAATTTAACTGGCCCAGGAGTTTGACATTTGCGTTTGTTTTTCACTCAAAGTTCAGAATTCTTAAGGTTGCTCATTTTCTATATTGCGACAAAATTTAAGACCAAAATAGCTACGACAAAGCCTCTTAGCAATCCCATCTATCCCAAACTACGTGATGCCACATTATGTTTCATTCGTAAACTTTTGCGTAATGAGCACCAATGATAAGTGTAGAATGATCAATTCAACTGGCTGATAGGCTTGACATGTTCACAGTAAATCATCTTTAACTTTTGATTTCGTGTTCAGAATGACACGAATCCAACAACCACATTAAGCTAGCTCAATTTTCTATATTGCAACAAAATTTAAGATCAAAATAGCAATGACAAAGCATCCAAATAATCCAACCTATCCCAAACTGTGTGATGTTAAGAATTAGGCTTCATTTGTAAACCTTTACTTAATTAGCAACATTGATCAGTTTAGAATGATTTATTCAACTGGCTGATCAACTTGACATGTTCGCAGTAAAACATTTTTAAGTTTGGTTTAGTATTCAGAATTACACGAATCCAACGTCCACGTTAATCTAACACAATTTTCTATGTTGTGACAATTTAAGACCGAAGTACATACGAAAAAGCCTCCAAGTAATCCAATCTGTCCTATATTGTGTGATGCCATGCATTATGCTTCATTTGTAAACGTTTGCTCAATATGCAACAGTGATCAGTTTACAATGATCTATTTAACTAGCCGATCAGTTTGATATATCTGCACTAAATTCTCTTTAACTTTTGATTCAAAGTTCAGAATGACACGAATCCAACGCCCACGTTAAGCTAGCTTCATTTTCTATATTGTGACAAAATTTAACACCGAAATAGCTACAACGAACCCTCCAATTAATCCAATCTATCCCAGCCTGTGTGGTGTCATGCATTATGCTTCACTTGTAAACCTTTGGTCAATGATCACCAGTGATAAGTTTCGAATGATCAATTTGACTGGCCGAGAACTTTGACATGTCCATAATCATCTTTAAATTTTGATTCAGAGTTTAAAATGACACGAGTTCAACGCCCACGTTAAGCTAGCTCAATCTTCTATATTGTGACAAAATTTAAGAGTGAATTAGCTATGACAAAGCCTCTAAGTAATCGAATCTATCCTAAATTACGTGATGCCATGAATTGTGTTTCATTTGTAAACTTTTGCTCAATGAGCACCAATGAACAGTGTAGAATAATCAATTAACAGGCAGATAGACTTGACATGTTCGTATTAAATCGTATTTAACTTTTGATTTCGTGTTCAGAAAGACACGAATCCAACGCCCACGTTAAGCTAGCTGAATTTTCCATATAGTGACAAAATTTAAGACCGAAATAGCTACTAGAATCCCTCCAAGTAATCCAATCTATCCCAAACTGCGTGATGACATGCATTATGCTTCATTTGTAAACCTTTGCTCAATGAGCACCAGTGACCAGCTTGTAGTGGTTAATTTAAGTGGCCGAGCAGTTTGACAAGTCCGTACTAAATCGGCTATAACTTTTGATACATAGTTTATAATGACACGAATTCGACACCCACGTTAAGCTAGCATAATTTTCTATATTGTGACAAAATTTAAGACAAAAATAGCTATGCAAAGCCTCCAAGTAATTCAATCTATCTCAAACTCTGTGATGCCTTCCATTCTGGTTCATTTGTAAGCCTTTCCTCAATGAGCACCAATGATCAGTTTGGAATGATTAACTAAACTGGCCGATCAAATAGGCATATCTACACTAAATCGTCCTTAACTTTTGATTCAAAGTTCAAAATGACACGAATCCAACACCCAGATTAAGCTAGCTCAACATTCTATATTGTGACAAAATTTATGAGCGAAATAGCTACGACAAATCCTCCAAGTAATCCAATCTATCCCAAACTGCGTGATGCCATGCATTATGCTTCATTTGTAAACCTTTGCTCAATGAGCACCAGTGATCATATTGGAATGATCAATTTAACTTCCCGAGCAGTTTGAAATGTCCGCACTAAATTATTTTTTACTTTTGATTCAAAGTTTAGAATGACACGAACCCAACACACACGTTAAGCTTGCTCAATTTTATATATTGCGACAAAATTTAAGACAAAATGGCTATGACAAGGCCTCTAAGTAATCCAATCTATCCCAAACTACATGATGCCATGCATTATGTTTCATTTGTAAAATTTTGCTCAATGAGCACCAATGATCAGTGTAGAATAATCAATTTAACAGGCCGATAGACTTGGCATGTTTGCGCTAAATCTTTGTTAACTTTTGATTAGTGTTCAGAATGACACGAATCCAACACCCACATTAATCTAGCTCTATTTTCCATATTGTGACAAGATTTAAGACCAAAATAGCTACAAAAAATCCTCCAAGTAATCCAACCTATCCCAAACTGCGTGATGCCATGCATTATGATTCATTTGTAAACCTTTGTTCAATGAGAACTAGTGATCAGTTTGGATGATCAATTTAACTGCCCCAGGAGTTTGACATGTGCGCACTAAATTGTTTTTCACTTTTGATTCAAAGTTCAGAATTCCGCCGGAGCTTCATGGGTGTTGCCCCGTTCCCCAATCAGATGACACAAATCCAACGGCCACGTTAAGTTAGCTCAATTTTCTATATTGCGACAAGATTTAAGACCGAAATAGCTACGACCGAGCCACTAAGTAATCCCATCTATCCCAAACTATGTGATGCTATGCATTATGTTTCATTCCTAAACTTTTGCTCAATGAGCACAAATGATCAGTGTAGAATGATCAATTTAACTGGCCGATAGGCTTGACATGTTCGCAGTAAATCATCTTTAACTTTTGATTTTGTGTTAAGAATGACACGAATCCAACAACCACGTTAAGCTAGCTTAATTTTCTATATTGCAACAAAATTTAAGACCAAAATAGCAATGGCAAAGCCTCCAATTAATCCAATCTATCCCAAACTGCGTGATATCATGAATTATGCTTCATTTGTAAACCTTTGCTCAATGTGCAACAATGATCAGTTTAGAATGGTCTATTTAACTAGCTGATCAGTTTGACATATCTGCACTAAATTCTCTTTAACTTTTGATTTAAAGTTCAGAATGACACGAATCCAACGCCCACGTTAAGCTAGCTTCACTTTCTATATTGTGACAAAATTTAGCACCAAAATAGCTACGACGAACCCTCCAGGTAATCCAATCTATCCCAACCTGCGTGGTGTCATGAGTTATGCTTCATTTGTAAACCTCAGCTCAATGATCACCAGTGATCAGTTTGGAATGATCAATCTAACTGCCCGAGAACTTTGACATGTCCATAATCTCTTTAACTTTTGATTCAGAGTTTAGAATGACACGAATTCAACGCCCACGTTAGGCTAGCTCAATTATCTATATTGCGACAAGATTTAAGAGCGAAATAGCTACGACAAAACCTCTAAGTAATCGATTCTATCCCTAATTACGTGTTGCCAAGAATTGTGTTTCATTTGTAAACTTTTGCTCAATGAGCACCAATGGAAAGTGTAGAATAATCAATTAAACAGGCCGATAGACTTGACATGTTCGCATTAAATCGTATTTAACTTTTGATTTTGTGTCCAGAATGACACGAATCCCATGCCCACGTTAAACTAGCTCAATTTTCTATATAGTGACAAAATTTAAGACCGGAATAGTTACGAGAATCCCTCTAAGTAATCCAATTTATTCCAAACTGCGAGATGACATGCATTATGCTTCATTTGTAAACCTTTGCACAATGAGCACCAGTGACCAGCTTGGACAAGTCAATTTAACTGGCCGAGCAGTTTGGTATGTTCGAACTAAAACATCTTTAACTTTTGATTCAGAGTTAAGAATGACACAAATCCAACGCCCACATGAAGCTAGCTCAATTTTCTATATTGTGACAAAACTGAAGACTGAAATAGCTACAACAAAGCCTCCAAGCAATCCAATCTATCTCAAACTCTGTGATGCCATGCATTCTGCTTCATTTGTAAACCTTTGCTCAACGAGCAACAATGATCAGTTTGGAATGATTAACTAAACTGGCCGATCAAATAGGCATAGCCGCACTAAATCGTCTTTAACTTTTGATTCAAAGTTTGGAATGAAAAGAATCCAACACCCATATTAAGCTAGCTCAATTTTCTTTATTGTGACAAAATTTAAGAGCGAAATAGGTACAACAAAGCCTCCAAGTAATCCAATCTATCCCAAACTGCGTGATGCCATGCATTATGCTTCATTTGTAAACCTTTGCTCAATGAGCACCAGTGATCAGTTTGGAATGATCAATTTAACTTCCCGAGAAGTTGGACATGTCCGAACTAAATTGTTTCAAAGTTCCGAATGACACGAATCCAACGCCCACGTTAATCGAGCTCAATTTTATATATTGTGACAAAATTTAAGACCAAAATGGCTATGACAAAATCTCTAAGTAATCCAATCTATCCCAAACTACATGATGCCATGGATTATGTTTCATTTGTAAAATTTTTCTCAATGAGGACCAATGATCAGTGTAGAATAATCAATTTAACAGGCCGATAAACTTGGCATGTTCGAAGTAAATCGTCTTTAACTTTTGAGTTAGTGTTCAGAATGACACGAATCCAACACCCACGTTAAGGTAGCTCAATTTTCCATATTGTGATAAGATTTAAGACTGAAATAGCTATGAGAAATCCTCAAAGTAATCCAACATATCCTAAATTGCGTGATGTCATGCATTATGCTTCATTTGTAAACCTTTGTGCAATGAGCATCATTGAGCAGTTTGGATGATCAATTTAACTGGCCAAGGAGTTCAACGCCCACGTTAACCTAGCTCAATTTTCGATATTGCGAGAAAATTAAAAACCAAAATAGCTACGCCAAAGGCTCTAAGTAGTCCAACATATCCCAAACTAGGTGATGCCATGCATTATGTTTCATTTTTAAACCTTTGCTAAATAAGAACCACTTATCAGTTAAGAATGTTAATTTCACTGTCCGAGCAACATAACATGTTTGCACTAAATCATCTTTAACCTTTTATTTAATGTTCAGGATGACACGAATCCAACGCCCACGTTAAACTAGCACAATTTTCTATATTGTGACAAAATGGAAGACCGAAATAGCTACGACCAAGCTTCCAAGTAATCCAATCTATCCCAAACCGCATCATGCCATGCATTATGCTTCATTTGAAAACCTTTACTCAATTAGCAATAGTGGTCAGTTTAAATTTATCTATTTAACAGGCCGATCAGTTTGACATGTCTGCACTATATTGTCTTTAACTTTTGATTCAGAGTTCAGAATGACAAGAATCCAACAACCATATTAAGCTAGCTCAATTTTCTATATTGTGAAAAAATTTAAGACCAAAATAGCTACGACAAAGCTTCCAAGTAATCCAATCTATCCCAAACTGCGTGATCCATGCATTATGATTCATTTGTAAACGATTACTCAATGAGCACCAGTGATTAGTTTGGAATGAGCAATTTAACTGGCCGAGCATTTTGACATGTCCGCACTAAATTGTTTTTGACTTTTGATTCAAAGTTCAGAACCACACGATTCAAAGTTCAGAACGACACGAATCAAACGCCCACGTTAAGGTAGCTCAATTTTCTATATTGCAACAAAAGTTAAGACCAAAATAGCTATGACAAATCCTCTAAAAAATCCAATCTATCCCAAACTACGTGATGCCATGCATTATGTTTCATTTGTAAACTTTTGCTCTATGAGCACCAATGTTCAGTGTAGAATGATCAAGTTAACTAGTCGATAGACTTGACATGTTCACACTAAATGGTCTTTTAACTATTGATTTAGTTTTCAGAAAGACACGAATCCAACACCCACGTTAAGCTAGCTCAATTTTCTATATTGTGACATAATTTAAGATCAAACTAGCAACGAAAAAGCCTCCAAGTAATCCAATCCATCCCAAACTTCGTGATGCCATGCATTATGCTTCATTTGTAAACTTTTGCATAATTAGCAACAGTAATCAGTTTTAAACGATCTATTTAACTTACCGATCAGTTTAACATGTCCGCATAAATCGTCTTTAAATTTTGATTTAGAGTTTAGAATGACACGAATCCAACGCCCACGTTAAGGTAGCTCAATTTGCTATATTCTGACAAAATGTTAGACCAAAATAGCTACGAGAAAGTCTCCAAGTATTACAATCTATCCCAAACTGTGTGATGCCATGCATTATGCTTCATTTGTAAACCTTTGCTCAATGAGCACCAGTGACCAGTTTGGAATGATCAATTTAACTCGCCGACCAGTTTGACATGTTCGCACTAAATCTTCTTTAACATTTTATTCACAGTTTAGAATGACACGAATTCAACGCCCACATTAAGGGAGCACAATTTTCAATATTGTGACAAAATTTAATACCGAAATAGCAATGACAAAGCCTCCAAGTAGTCCAATCTATCTCAAACTCCGTAATGCCATGCATTACGCTTCATTTGTAAACCTTTGTTCAATGAGCACCAATGATCAGTTTAGAATGATCAATAAAACTGGCCGATGAACTTGACATATCCGCACTAAAACATCTTTAACTTTTGATTCAAAGTTAAGAATGACACGAATCCAATGCCCACATGAAGCTAGCTCAATTTTCTATATTCTGACAAAATTGAAGACCGAAATAGCTTTGATAAAGCCTCCAAGTAATCCAATCTATCCCAAACTGTGTGATGCCATGCATTATGTTTCATTTAAAAACTTTTTCTCAATGAGCACCAATAATTAGTGTAGAATGATCAATTTAACTGGCCGATACACTTCACATCTTTGCACTAAATCGTCTTTAACTTTTGATTTAGACTTCAGAATGACATGAATTGAACACCCACGTTAAGGTAGCTCAATTTTCTATATTGCGACAAAATTTAAGAACAAAATAGCTACGACAAAGCCTTCAAAGAATCCAATCTATCCTAAAATGCGTGATGCCATGCATTATGCTTCATTTGTTAAGCTTTGCTAAATAAGCACCACTTATCAGTTAAGAATGATTAATTTCACTGGCCGAGCAACATAACATGTTCGCACCGAAATAGCTATGACAAAGCCTCCAAGTAGTCCAATCTATCTCAAACTCCGTGATGCCATGCATTACGCTTCATTTGTAAACCTTTGCTCAATGAGCACCAATGATCAGTTTAGAATGATCAATAAAACTGGCCGATGGACTTGACATATCCGCACTAAAACATGTTTAACTTTTGATTCAGAGTTAAGAATGACACGAATCCAACGCCCACATGAAGCTAGCTCAATTTTCTATATTGTGACAAAATTGAAGACTGAAATAGCTACGACAAAGCCTCCAAGTAATCCAATCTATCCCAAACTGTGTGATGCCATGCATTATGCTTCGTTTGTAAACCTTTGCTCAACGAGCAGCAGTGGTCAATTTGGAATGATCAATTTAACTGTCCGACCAGTTTGACATCTCCGCACAAAATTGTTTTAAAATTTTTATTCAAAGTTCAGAATGACACAAATCCAACGCCCACTTAAACTAGCGCAATTTTCTATATTGCGACGAAATTTAAGCCCCAAAATAGCTACGACAAAGCCTCAAAGTAATCCAATCTATCCCAAACTACGTAATGCCATGCATTATGCTTCATTTGTAAACCTTTGCTCAACGAGCAGCGGTCAGTTTGGAATGATCAATTTAACTGTCCGACCAGTTTGACATCTCCGCACAAAATTGTTTTAAATTTTTTATTCAAAGTTCAGAATGACATGAATCCAACACCCAGTTAAACTAGCACAATTTTCTATATTGCGACGAAATTTAAGCCCCAAAATAGCTACGACAAAGCCTCAAACTAATCCAGTCTATCCCAAACTACGTGATGCCATGCATTATGTTTCATTTGTAAATTTTTGCTCAATGAGCACCAATGATCAGTGCATAATGATCAATTTAACTAGCCGATAGACTTGACATGTTTGCACTAAATCATTTTTAACTATTGATTTAGTTTTCAGAAAGACACGAGTCGAACACCCACGTTAAGCTAGCTCGATTTTCTAGCTACGATAATTAGCTACGAAAAAGCCTCCAAGTAATCTAATCCATCCCAAACTTCGTGATGCCATGCATTATGCTTCATTTGTAAACTTTTGCTTAATTAGCAACAGTGATCAGTTTAAAATGATCTATTTAGCTGGCCGATCATTTTAACATGTCCGCATAAATCGTCTTTAACTTTTTTTTTAGAGTTTATAATGACACGAATCCAACGCCAACGTTAAGGTAGCTCAATTTTCTATGTTCTGACAAAATGTAAAACCAAAATAGCAACGACAAAGCCTCCAAGTAATCCAATCTATCCCAAACTGCATGATGCCATGCATTATGTTTCTTTTGTAAACCTTTGCTCAATGAGCACAAGTGACCAGTTTGGAACGATCAATTTAACTCGCCGACCCGTTTGACGTGTTCGCACCAAATCTTCTTTAACTTTTAATTCACAGTTTAGAATGACACGAATTCAACGCCCACATTAAGGGAGCACAATTTTCTATATTGTGTGAAAATTTAAGACCGAAATAGCTATGATAAAGCCTCCATGTAGTCCAATCTATCTCAAACTCCGTGATGCCATGCATTATGCTTCATTTTTAAACCTTTTCTCAATGAGCACCAATGATCAGTATAGAATGATCAATTAAACTGGCTGAAAAACTTGACATATCCGCAGTAAAACGTCTTTAACTTTTGATTCAGAGTTAAGAATGACACGAATCCAACGCCCACATTAAGCTAGCTCAACTTTCTATATTGTGACAAAAGGTAAGACCGAAATAGCTTCAAAAAATCCTCCAAGTAGTCCATTCTATCCCAAACTGTGTGATACCATGCAGTATGCTTCATTTGTAAACCTTTGCTCAACGAGCAGCAGTGATCAGTTTGGAATGATCAATTTAACTGTCCGAGCAGTTTGACATGTACGCATAAAATTGTTTTAAAATTTTGATTCAAAGTTCAGAATGACAGACGCCCGCGTTAAACTAGCGCAATTTCCTCTATGTCGACCAAATTTAAGCCCCAAAACAGCTACGACAAAGCCTCTAAGTAATCCAATATAACCCAAACTACGTGATGCCATGCATTATGTTTCATATGTAAACTTTTGCTCAATGAGCACCAATGATCAGTGTAGAATGATCAATTTAACTGGCCGATAGACTTGACATGTTTGCACTAAATCGTCTTTAATTATTGATTTAGTTTTTAGGAAGAAACGAACCCAACGCCCACGTTAAGCTTGCTCAATTTTCAATATTGTGACAGAATTTAAAATCAAACTAGCTACGGAAAAGCCTACAAGTAATTCAATCCATCCCAAACTTCCTGATGCCATGCACTATGCTACATTTGTAAACTTATGCTTAATTAGCAACAGTGATCAGTTTAAAATGATCTATTTAACTGGCCGATCAGTTTGACATGTCCGCATATATCGTCTTTAACTTTTGATTTCGAGTTCAAAATGACACGAATCCAACGCCCAGGTTAAGTTCGCTCAATTTTTTATATTCTGACAAAATGTTTGACCAATATAGGTACGACAAAGCCTCCGCCTAATTCAATCTATCCAAAACTAAGTGATGCCATGCATTATGCTTCATTTTTAAACCTTTGCTCAATGAGCACCAATGATCAGTATAGAATGATCAATTAAACTGGCTGAACAACTTGACATATCCGCAGTAAAACGTCTTTAACTTTTGATTCAGAGTTAAGAATGACACGAATCCAACGCCCACATTAAGCTAGCTCAACTTTCGATATTGTGACAAAAGGTAAGACCAAAATAGCTACAACAAATCTTCCAAGTAATCCAATCTATACCAAACTGTGTGATGCCATGCATTATGCTTCATTTGTAAACCTTTGCTTAACAAGCAGCAGTGATCAGTTTGGAATGATCAATTTCACTGTCCGAGCAGTTTGACATGTGCGCATAAAATTGTTTTAAAATTTTGATTCAAAGTTCAGAACGACACGAATCAAATGCCCACGTTAAACTAGCGCAATTTCCTCTATTGCGACCAAATTTAAGTCCCAAAATAGTTACGACAAAGCCTCTAAGGAATCCAATCTATCCCAAATTACGTGATGCCATGCATTATGTTTCATTTGTAAACTTTTGCTCAATGAGCACCAATGATCAGTGTAGAATGATCAATTTAACTGGCCGATTGACTTGACATGTTTGCACTAAATCGTCTTTAACTATTGATTTAGTTTTCAGAAAGACATGAATCCAACGCCCACGTTAAGCTTGCTTAATTTTCTATATTGTGACAGAATTTAAGACCAAACTAGCTACGAAAAAGCCTCCAAGTAATCCAATCCACCCCAAACTTCCTGATGCCATGCACTATGCTTCATTTGTAAACTTTTGCTTAATTAGCATTAGGGATCAGTTTAAAATAATCTATTTAACTGGCCGATCAGTTTGACATGTCCGCATATATCATCTTTAACTTTTGATTTCGAGTTCAGAATGACACGAATCCAACACCCACGTTAAGTTCGTTCAATTTTTTATATTCTGACAAAATGTTTGACCAATATAGGTACGACAAAGCCTCCGAGTAATTCAATCTATCCAAAACTAAGTGATGCCATGCATTATGCTTCACTTGTAAACCTTTGCTCAATGAGCACCAGTGATCAGTTTGGATGATCAATTTAACTGGCCGAGCAGTTTGCCTTGTCTGAACTAAATTTTTTTTAACTTTTGATTCAAAGTTCAGAATGACACGAATCCAACGGCCATGTTAAAGTAGCTCAAATTTCTATATTGCGACAAAATTTAAGACCAAAATAGCAACAACAAAGCATCTAAGGAATCAAAACTATCCTGAACTACGTGATGCCATGCATTATGTTTCATTTAAAAACATTTTCTCAATGAGCACCAATGATTAGTGTAGAATGATCAATTTAACTAGCCGATACACTTCACATCTTTGCACTAAATCGTCTTTAACTTTTGAATTAGACTTTAGAATGACATGAATCGAACACCCACGTTAAGGTAGCTCAATTTTCTATATTGTGACAAAATTTAAGATTAAAATAGCTACGACAAAGCCTTCAAAGAATCCAATCTATCCTAAAATGCGTGATGCCATGCATTATGCTTCATTTGTTAACCTTTGCTAAATAAGCACCACTTATCAGTTAAGAATGATTAATTTCACTGGCCAAGCAACATACCATGTTCGCACCGAAATAGCTATGACAAAGCCTCCAAGTGGTCCAATCTATCTTAAACTCCGTGATGCCATGCATTACGCTTTATTTGTAAACCTTTGCTGAATGAGCACCAATGATCAGTTTAGAATGATCAATAAAACTGGCCGATGAACTTAACATATCCGCACTAAAACATCTTTAACTTTTCATTCAGATTTAAGAATGACACGAATCCAAAGCCCACATGAAGCTTGCTCGATTTTCTATATTGTGACAATATTGAAGACCGAAATAGCTACGACAAAGCGTCCAAGTAATCCAATCTATCCCAAACTGTGTGATGCCATGCATTATGCTTCATTTGTAAACCTTTGCTCAACAAGCAGCAGTGATCAGTTTGGAATGATCAATTTAACTGTCCGACCAGTTTGACATGTCCGCACAAAATTGTTTTAAAATTTTTATTCAAAGTTCAGACTGACACGAATTCAACGCCCACTTAAACTAGCACAATTTTCTATGTTGCGACCAAATTTAAGCCCCAAAATAGCTACGACAAAGCCTCAAAGTAATCCTATCTATCCCAAACTATGTGATGCCATGCATTATGTTTCATTTGTAAACTTTTGCTCAATGAGCACCAATGATCAGTGCAGAATGATCAATTTAACTAGCCGATAGACTTGACATGTTTGCACTAAATTGTTTTTAAATATTGTTTTAGTTTTCAGAAAGACACGAGTCCAACACCCACGTTAAGCTATCTCAATTTTCTATATTATGAAAGAATTTAAGATCAAACTAGCTAGGAAAAAGCCTCCAAGTAATCCAATCCATCCCGAACTTCGTGATGCCATGCATTATGCTTCATTTGTAAACTTTTGTTTAAATAGCAACAGTGATCAGTTTAAAACGATCTATTTAACTGGCCGATCATTTTAACATGTCCGCATAAATCATCTTTAACTTTTGATTTAGAGTTTATAATGACATGAATCCAACGCCCATGTTAAGGTACCTCAATTTTCTATATTCTGACAAAATGTCAGACCAAAATAGCTACGACAAAGCCTCCAAGTAATCCAATCTATCCCAAACTGCGTGATGCAATGCATTATGCTTCTTTTGTAAACCTTTGCTCAATGAGCACAAGTGACCAGTTTGGAATGATCAATTTAACTCGCCGACCAGTTTGACATGTTCTCACTAAATCTTCTTTAACTTTTTATTCACAGTTTAGAATGACACAAATTCAACGCCCACATTGAGGGAGCACAATTTTCTATATTGTGTGAAAATTTAAGACCGAAATAGCTATAATAAAGCCTCCATGTAGTCCAATCTATCTCAAACTCCGTGATGCCATGCATTATGCTTCATTTGTAAACCTTTGCTCAATGAGCACCAATGATCAGAATAGAATGATCA
>JAENJI010000013.1:25083954-25166468 GCA_018901935.1 Pugionium cornutum | reverse complement strand
AAATTGTGCTATCTTAATGTGGGCGTTGGATTTTTGTCATTGTGAACATTAAATAAAAAGTTAGATACGATTTAGTGCGAACATGTCATGTTCATTGGCCAGTGAACTTAATCATTTTCAACTGATCATTGGTGCTCATTGAGAAAAGGTTTAATAATGAAACATAATGCACGGCATCACTTAATTTGAGATAAATTGGATTACTTAGAGAGTTTTTCAAAGCTATTTCGGTCTTAAATTTTGTCACAATATATAATATTGAGATAGCTTAACGTGGGTGTTGGATTCGTGTCATTCTGAGCTCTGAATCAAAAGTTAATGATGATTTAGTGCGGACATGTGAAACTGATCGGCCACTTAAATAGATCATTCTAAACTGATCACTGTTGCTAATTAAGCAAAGGTTAACAAATGAAGCATAATGCGTGGCATCACACATTTTAGGATAGATTGGATTCTTTGAAGGCTTTGTCATAGCTATTTTGTTCTTAAATTTTGTCACTATATAGAAAATTGAGCTAGCTTAACCTGAGTGTTTGATTCATGTCATTCTGAAGTCTAAATCAAAAGTTAAAGCCGATTTAGTGCAAACATGTGAAGTGTATCGGCCAATCAAATTGATCATTCTACACTAATCATTGGTGCTCATTGAGAAAAAGTTTTTAAATGAAACATAATGCATGGCATCACGTAGTTCGGAATAGTTTTGATTCCTTAGACGATTTTTCGTAGCTATTTCGGTCTTAAATTTTGTCGCAATATAGAAATTTGAGCTACTTTAACATGGCCGTTGGATTCAAGTCATTCTGAACTTTGAATCAAAAGTTAAAAAAAATTTAGTTCAGACAAGGCAAACTGCTCGGCCAGTTAAATTGATCATCCAAACTGATCCCCGGTGCTCATTGAGTAAAGGTTTACATATGAAGCATAATGCATGGCATCGCGCAGTTTGCGATAGATTGAATTACTTAGAGGCTTTGTCGTAGCTATATTGGTCTAACATTTGGTCAAAATATAAAAAAGTTGAGCGAACTTAACGTGGGCATTGGATTCGTGTCATTCTGAACTCCAAATCAAAAGTTAAAGACGATATATGCGGACATGTCAAACTGATCGGCCAGTTAAATAGATCATTTTAAACTGATCACTGTTGCTAATTAAGCATAAGTTTACAAATGTAGCATAGTGCATGGCATCAGGAAGTTTGGGATGGATTGAATTACTTGTAGGCTTTTCCGTAGCTAGTTTGATTTTAAATTCTGTCACAATATAGAAAATTGAGCAAGCTTAACGTGGGCGTTGGGTTCGTTTCTTCCTGAAAACTAAATCAATAATTAAAGACGATTTAGTGCAAACATGTCAAGTCTATCGGCCAGTTAAATTGATCATTCTACACTGATCATTGGTGCTCATTGAGCAAAAGTTTACATATGAAAAATAATGCATGGCATCACGTAGTTTGGGTTAGATTGGATTACTTAGAGACTTTGTCGTAGCTGTTTTGGGGCTTAAATTTGGTCGACATAGAGGAAATTGCGCTAGTTTAACGCGGGCGTTGGATTCGTGTCATTCTGAACTTTGAATCAAAATTTTAATACAATTTTATGCGTACATGTCAAACTGCTCGGACAGTTAAATTGATCATTCCAAACTGATCACTGCTGCTCGTTGAGCAAAGGTTTACAAATGAAGCATACTGCATGGTATCACACAGTTTGGGATAGAATGGATTACTTGGAGGATTTTTTGAAGCTATTTCGGTCTTACCTTTTGTCACAATATAGAAAGTTGAGCTAGCTTAATGTGGGCGTTGGATTCGTGTCATTCTTAACTCTGAATCAAAAGTTAAAGACGTTTTAGTGCAGATATGTCAAGTTGGTCAGCCAGTTTAATTGATCATTCTATACTGATCATTGGTGCTCATTGAGCAAAGGTTTACAAATGAAGCATAATGCATGGCATCACGGAGTTTGAGATAGATTGGACTACATAGAGGCTTTATCATAGCTATTTCGGTCTTAAATTTTCACACAATATAGAAAATTGTGCTCCCTCAATGTGGGCGTTGAATTCGTGTCATTCTAAACTGTGAATAAAAAGTTAAAGAAGATTTAGTGCGAACATGTCAAACTGGTCGGCGAGTTAAATTGATCATTCCAAACTGGTCACTTGTGCTCATTGAGCAAAGGTTTACAAAAGAAGCATAATGCATGGCATCACGCAGTTTGGGATAGATTGGATTACTTGGAGGCTTTGTCATAGCTATTTTGGTCTGACATTTTGTCAGAATATAGAAAATTGAGGTACCTTAACATGGGCGTTGGATTCATGTCATTATAAACTCTAAATCAAAAGTTAAAGATGATTTATGCGGACATGTTAAAATGATCGGCCAGTTAAATAGATCGTTTTAAACTGATCACTGTTGCTAATTAAACAAAAGTTTACAAATGAAGCATAATGCATGGCATCACGAAGTTCGGGATGGATTGGATTACTTGGAGGCTTTTTCCTAGCTAGTTTGATCTTATATTCTTTCATAATATAGAAAATTGAGCTAGCTTAACGTGGGTGTTGGACTCGTGTCTTTCTGAAAACTAAATCAATATTTAAAAACAATTTAGTGCAAACATGTCAAGTCTATCGGCTAGTTAAATTGATCATTCTGCACTGATCATTGGTGCTCATTGAGCAAAAGTTTACAAATGAAACATAATGCATGGCATCACATAGTTTGGGATAGATTGGATTACTTTGAGGCTTTGTCGTAGCTATTTTGGGGCTTAAATTTGGTCGCAACATAGAAAATTGCGCTAGTTTAAGTGGGCGTTGGATTCGTGTCAGTCTGAACTGTGAATAAAAATTTTAAAACAATTTTGTGCAGACATGTCAAACTGGTCGGACAGTTAAATTGATCATTCCAAACTGATCACTGCTGCTCGTTGAGCAAAGGTTTACAAATGAAGCATAATGCATGGCATCACACAGTTTGGGATAGATTGGATTACTTGGACGCTTTGTCGTAGCTATTTCGGTCTTCAATATTGTCACAATATAGAAAATTGAGCAAGCTTCATGTGGGCGTTGGATTCGTGTCATTCTTAAATCTGAATGAAAAGTTTAAGATGTTTTAGTGCGGATATGTTAAGTTCATCTGCCAGTTTTATTGATCATTCTAAACTGATCATTGGTGCTCATTGAGCAAAGGTTTACAAATAAAGCGTAATGCATGGCATCACGGATTTTAAGATAAATTGGACCACTTGGAGGCTTTGTCATAGCTATTTCGGTGCGAACATGGTATGTTGCTTGGCCAGTGAAATTAATCATTCTTAACTGATAAGTGGTTATTATTTAGCAAAGGTTAACCAATGAAGCATAATGCATGGCATCACGCATTTTAGGATAGATTGGATTCTTTGAAGGCTTTGTCGTAGCTATTTTAATCTTAAATTTTGTCACAATATAGAAAATTGAGCTACCTTAACGTGGGTGTTCGATTCATGTCATTCTAAAGTCTAATTCAAAAGTTAAAGACGATTTAGTGCAAAGATGTGAAGTGTATCGGCTAGTTAAATTGATCATTCTACACTAATCATTGGTGCTCATTGAGAAAATGTTTTTAAATGAAACATAATGCATGGCATCACGTAGTTCAGGATAGTTTTGATTCCTTAGATGCTTTTTCGTTGCTATTTTGGTCTTAAAATTTGTCGCAATATTGAAATTTGAGCTACTTTAACATGGCCGTTGGATTCGTGTCATTCTGAACTTTGAATCAAAAGTTAAAAAAAATTTAGTTCAGACAAGGCAAACTGCTCGGCCAGTTAAATTGATCATCCAAACTGATCACTGGTGCTCATTGAGCAAAGGTTTACAAGTGAAGCATAATGCATGGCATCACTTAGTTTTGGATAGATTGAATTACTCGGAGGCTTTGTCGTACCTATATTGGTCAAACATTTTGTCAGAATATAAAAAATTGAGCGAACTTAACTTGGGCGTTGGATTCGTGTCATTCTGAACTCAAAATCAAAAGTTAAAGACGATATATGCGGACATGTCAAACTGATCGGCCAGTTAAATAGATTATTTTAAACTGATCCCTGTTGCTAATTAAGCAAAAGTTTACAAATGAAGCATAGTGCATGGCATCAGGAAGTTTGGGGTGGATTGGATTACTTGGAGGCTTTTTCGTAGCTAGTTTGATCTTAAATTCTGTTACAATATAGAAAATTGAGTAAGCTTAACGTGGGCGTTGGATTCATGTCTTTCTGAAAACTAAATCAATAGTTAAAGACGATTTAGTGCAAACATGTCAAGTCAATCGGCCAGTTAAATTGATCATTCTACACTGATCATTGGTGCTCATTGAGCAAAAGTTTACAAATGAAACATAATGCATGGCATCACGTAGTTTGGGATAGATTGGATTCCTTAGAGGCTTTGTCGTAACTATTTTGGGACTTAAATTTGGTCGCAATAGAGGAAATTGCGCTAGTTTAACGTGGGCGTTGGATTCGTGTCGTTCTGAACTTTGAATCAAAATTTTAAAACAATTTTATGCGCACATGTCAAACTGCTCGGACAGTGAAATTGATTATTCCAAACTGATCACTGCTGCTTGTTAAGCAAAGGTTTACAAATGAAGCATAATGCATGGCATCACACAGTTTGGTATAGATTGGATTACTTGGAAGATTTGTTGTAGCTATTTTGGTCTTACCTTTTGTCACAATATCGAAAGTTGAGCTAGCTTAATGTGGGCGTTGGATTCGTGTCATTCTTAACTCTGAATCAAAAGTTAAAGACGTTTTACTGCGGATATGTCAAGTTGTTCAGCCAGTTTAATTGATCATTCTATACTGATCATTGGTGCTGATTGAGCAAAGGTTTAAAAATGAAGCATAATGCATGGCATCACGGAGTTTGAGATAGATTGGACTACATGGAGGCTTTATCATAGCTATTTCGGTCTTAAAATTTCACACAATATAGAAAATTGTGCTCCCTTAATGTGGGCGTTGAATTTGTGTCATTCTAAACTGTGAATTAAAAGTTAAAGAAGATTTGGTGCGAACACATCAAACGGGTCGGCGAGTTAAATTGATCGTTCCAAACTGGTCACTTGTGCTCATTGAGCAAAGGTTTACAAAAGAAGCATAATGCATGGCATCATGCAGTTTGGGATAGATTAGATTACTTGGAGGCTTTGTCGTTGCTATTTTGGTTTGACATTTTGTCAGAATATAGAAAATTGAGCTACCTTAACGTTGGCGTTGGATTCGTGTCATTATAAACTCTAATTCAAAAGTTAAAGACGATTTATGCGGACATGTTAAAATGATCGGCCAGCTAAATAGATCATTTTAAACTGATCACTGTTTCTAATTAAGCAAAAGTTTACAAATGAAGCATAATGCATGGCATCACGAAGTTTGGGATGGATTAGATTACTTGGAGGCTTTTTCGTAGCTAATTATCGTAGCTAGAAAATTGAGCTAGCTTAACGTGGGTGTTGGACTCGTGTCTTTCTGAAAACTAAATCAATAGTTAAAAATGATTTAGTGCAAACATGTCAAGTCTATCGGCTAGTTAAATTGATCATTATGCACTGATCATTGGTGCTCATTGAGCAAAAATTTACAAATGAAACATAATGCATGGCATCACGTAGTTTGGGATAGATTGGATTAGTTTGAGGCTTTGTCGTAGCTATTTTGGGGCTTAAATTTCATCGCAATATAGAAAGTTGTGCTAGTTTAAGTGGGCGTTGGATTCGTGTCATTCTGAACTTTGAATAAAAATTTTAAAACAATTTTGTGCGGAGATGTCAAACTGGTCGGACAGTTAAATTGATCATTCCAAACTGACCGCTGCTGCTCGTTGAGCAAAGGTTTACAAATGAAGCATAATGCATGGCATTACGTAGTTTGGGATAGATTGGATTACTTTGAGGCTTTGTCGTAGCTATTTTGGGGCTTAAATTTTGTCGCAATATAGAAAATTGCGCTAGTTTAAGTGGGCGTTGGATTCGTGTCATTCTGAACTTTGAATAAAAATTTTAAAACAATTTTGTGCAGAGATGTCAAACTGGTCGGACAGTTAAATTGATCATTCCAAATTGACAATTCCAAATTGACCATTCCAAATTGACCACTGCTGCTTGTTGAGCAAAGGTTTACAAATGAAGCATAAAGCATGGCATCACACAGTTTGGGATATATTGGATTACTTGGAGGCTTTGTCGTAGCTATTTCAGTCTTCAATTTTGTCAGAATATAGAAAATTGAGCTAGCTTCATGTGGGCGTTGGATTCGTGTCATTCTTAACTCTGAATCAAAAGTTAAACATGTTTTAGTACGAATATGTCAAGTCCATCGGCCAGTTTTATTGATCATTCTAAACTGATCATTGGTGCTCATTGAGCAAAGGTTTACAAATGAAGCGTAATGCATGGCATCACGGAGTTTGAGATAGATTGGACTACTTGGAGGCTTTGTCATAGCTATTTCGGTGCGAACATGTTATGTTGCTCGGCCAGTGAAATTAATCATTCTTAACTGATAAGTGGTGCTTATTTAGCAAAGCTTAACAAATGAAGCATAATGCATGGCATCACGCATTTTAGGATAGATTGGATTCTTTGAAGGCTTTGTCGTAGCTATTTTGTTCTTAAATTTTGTCGCAATATAGAAAATTGAGCTACCTTAACGTGGGTGTTCAATTCATGTCATTCTGAAGTCTAAATCAAAAGTTAAAGACGATTTAGTGCAAAGATGTGAAGTGTATCGGCCAGTTAAATTGATCATTCTACACTAATTATTGGTGCTCATAGAGAAAAAGTTTTTAAATGAAACATAATGCATGGCATCACACAGTTTGGGATAGATTGGATTACTTGGAGGCTTTATCAAAGCTATTTCGGTCTTCAATTTTGTCAGAATATAGAAAATTGAGCTAGCTTCATGTGGGCATTGGATTCGTGTCATTCTTAACTCTGAATCAAAAGTTAAAGATGTTTTAGTACGGATATGTCAAGTTCATCGGCCAGTTTTATTGATCATTCTAAACTGATCATTGGTGCTCATTGAGCAAAGGTTTACAAATGAAGCATAATGCATGGCATCACGGAGTTTGAGATAGATTGGACTACTTGGAGGCTTTGTCATAGCTATTTCGGTGCGAACATGTTATGTTGCTCGGCCAGTGAAATTAATCATTCTTAACTGATAAGTGGTGCTTATTTAGCAAAGCTTAACAAATGAAGCATAATGCATGGCATCACGCATTTTAGGATAGATTGGATTCTTTGAAGGCTTTGTCATAGCTATTTATTTCTTAAATTTTGTCGCAATATAGAAAATTGAGCTACCTTAACGTGGGTGTTCGATTCATGTCATTCTGAAGTCTAAATCAAAAGTTAAAGACGATTTGGTGCAAAGATGTGAAGTGTATCGGCAAGTTAAATTGATCATTCTACACTAATTATTGGTGCTCATTGAGAAAAAGTTTTTAAATGAAACATAATGCATGGCATCACACAGTTTGGGATAGATTGGATTACTTGGAGGCTTTATCAAAGCTATTTCGGTCTTCAATTTTGTCAGAATATAGAAAATTGAGCTAGCTTCATGTGGGCATTGGATTCGTGTCATTCTTAACTCTGAATCAAAAGTTAAAGATGTTTTAGTGCGGATATGTCTAGTTCATCGGCCAGTTTTATTGATCATTCTAAACTGATCATTGGTGCTCATTGAACACAGGTTTACAAATGAAGCGTAATGCATGGCATTACGGAGTTTGAGATAGATTGGACTACTTGGAGGCTTTGTCATTGCTATTTCGGTATTAAATTTTGTCACAATATAGAAAATTGTGCTCCCTTAATGTGGGCGTTGAATTCGTGTCATTCTAAACTGTGAATAAAATGTTAAAGAAGATTTAGTGCAAACATGTCAAACTGGTCGGCGAGTTAAATTGATCATTCCCAACTGGTCACTGGTGCTCATTGAGCAAAGGTTTACAAATGAAGCATAATGCATGGCATCACGCAGTCTGGGATAGATTGTAATACTTGGAGACTTTGTCGTAGCTATTTTGGTCTAACATTTTGTCAGAATATAGCAAATTGAGCTACCTTAACGTGGGCGTTGGATTCGTGTCATTCTAAACTCTAAATCAAAATTTAAAGAAGATTTATGCGGACACGTTAAACTGATCGGTAAGTTAAATAGATCGTTTAAAACTGATTACTGTTGCTAATTATGCAAAAGTTTACAAATGAAGCATAATGCATGGCATCACGAAGTTTGGGATGGATTGGATTACTTGGAGGCTTTTTCGTTGCTATTTTGATCTTAAATTATGTCACAATATAGAAAATTGAGCTAGCTTAACGTGGGTGTTGGATTCGTGTCTTTCTGAAAACTAAATCAATAGTTAAAGACCATTTAGTGTGAACATGTCAAGTCTATCGACTAGTTAACTTGATCATTCTACACTGAACATTGGTGCTCATAGAGCAAAAGTTTACAAATGAAACATAATGCATGGCATCACGTAGTTTGGGATAGATTGGATTTTTAGAGGCTTTGTCATAGCTATTTTGGTCTTAACTTTTGTTGCAATGTAGAAAATTGAGCTACCTTAACGTGGGCGTTTGATTCGTGTCGTTCTGAACTTTGAATCGTGTGGTTCTGAACTTTGAATCAAAAGTTAAAAACAATTTAGTGCGGACATGTCAAAATGCTCGGCCAGTTAAATTGCTCATTCCAAACTAATCACTGGTGCTCATTGAGCAATCGTTTACAAATGAATCATAATGCATGGATCACGCAGTTTGGGATAGATTGGATTACTTGGAAGCTTTGTCGTAGCTATTTTGGTCTTAAATTTTTTCACAATATAGAAAATTGAGCTAGCTTAATATGGTTGTTGGATTCTTGTCATTCTGAACTCTGAATCAAAAGTTAAAGACAATATAGTGCAGACATGTCAAACTGATCGGCCTGTTAAATAGATAAATTTAAACTGACCACTATTGCTAATTGAGTAAAGGTTTTCAAATGAAGCATAATGCATGGCATGATGCAGTTCGGGATTGATTGGATTACTTGGAAGCTTTGTCGTAGCTATTTCGGTCTTCCATTTTGTCACAATATAGAAAATTGTGCTAGTTTAACGTGGGCGTTGGATTCGTGTCATCCTGAACATTAAATAAAAGGTTAAAGATGATTTAGTGCGAACATGTTATGTTGCTCGGACAGTGAAATTAATCATTCTTAACTGATAAGTGGTGCTTATTTAGCAAAGGTTTAAAAATGAAACATAATGCATGGCATCACCTAGTTTGGGATATGTTGGACTACTTAGAGCCTTTGGCGTAGCTATTTTTGTTTTTAATTTTCTCACAATATCGAAAATTGAGCTAGGTTAACGTGGGCGTTGAACTCCTTGGCCAGTTAAATTGATCATCCAAACTGCTCACTGGTGCTCATTGCACAAAGGTTTACAAATGAAGCATAATGCATGACATCACGCAATTTAGGATATGTTGGATTACTTTGAGGATTTATCATAGCTATTTCAGTCTTAATTCTTATCACAATATGGAAAATTGAGCTACCTTAACGTGGGTGTTGGATTCGTGTCATTCTGAACACTAACTCAAAAGTTAAAGACGATTTACTTCGAACATGCCAAGTTTATCGGCCTGTTTAATTGATTATTCTACACTGATCATTGGTCCTCATTGAGCAAAATTTTACAAATGAAACATAATGCATGGCATCATGTAGTTTGGGATAGATTGGATTACTTAGAGATTTTGTCATAGCCATTTTGGTCTTAAATTTTGTCACAATATATAAAATTGAGCTCGATTAACGTGGGCGTTGGATTCGTGTCATTCGGAACATTGAAACAATTTAGTACGGACATGTCCAACTGCTCGAGAAGTTAAATTGATCATTCCAAACTGATCACTGGTGCTCATTGAGCAAAGGTTTACAAATGAAGCATAATGCATGGCATCACGCAGTTTGGGATAGATTGGATTACTTGGAGGCTTTGTTGTACCTATTTCGCTCTTAAATTTTGTCACAATAAAGAAAATTAAGCTAGCTTAATATGGGTGTTGGATTCGTGTCATTCCGAACTTTGAATCAAAAGTTAAAGACGATTTAGTGCGGCTATGCCTATTTGATCGGCCAGTTTAGTTAATCATTCCAAACTGATCATTGTTGCTCGTTGAGCAAAGGTTTACAAATGAAGCAGAATGCATGGCATCACAGAGTTTGAGATAGATTGGATTACTTGGAGGCTTTGTCGTAGCTATTTCAGTCTTCAGTTTTGTCACAATATAGAAAATTGAGCTAGCTTCATGTGGGCGTTGGATTTGTGTCATTCTTAACTCTGAATCAAAAGTTAAAGATGTTTTAGTTCGAACATACCAAACTGCTCGGCCAGTTAAATTGACTTGTCCAAGCTGGTCACTGGTGCTCATTGAGCAAAGGTTTACAAATGAAGCATAATGCATGTCATCTCGCAGTTTGGGATAAATTGGATTACTTAGAGGGATTCTCGTAGCTATTCCGGTCTTAAATTTTGTCACTATATAGAAAATTGAGCTAGTTTAACGTGGGCATGGGATTCGTGTCATTCTGGACACAAAATCAAAAGTTAAATACGATTTAATTCGAACATGTCAAGTCTATCGGCCTGTTAAATTGATTATTCTACACTGTCCATTGGTGCTCATTGAGCAAAAGTTTACAAATGAAACACAATTCTTGGCAACACGTAATTAGGGATAGAATCGATTACTTAGAGGTTTTGTCGTAGCTATTTCGCTCTTAAATCTTGTCGCAATATAGATAATTGAGCTAGCCTAACGTGGGCGTTGAATTCGTGTCATTCTAAACTCTGAATCAAAAGTTAAAGAGATTATGGACATGTCAAAGTTCTCAGGCAGTTAGATTGATCATTCCAAACTGATCACTGGTGATCATTGAGCTGAGGTTTACAAATGAAGCATAACGCATGACACCACACAGGTTGGGATAGATTGGATTACTTGGAGGGTTCGTCGTAGCTATTTTGGTGCTAAATTTTGTCACAATATAGAAAGTGAAGCTAGCTTAACGTGGGCGTTGGATTCGTGTCATTCTGAACTTTAAATCAAAAGTTAAAGAGAATTTAGTGCAGATATGTCAAACTGATCAGCTAGTTAAATAGATCATTCTAAACTGATCATTGTTGCACATTGAGCAAAGGTTTACAAATGCAGCATAATTCATGACATCACGCAGTTTGGGATAGATTGGATTAATTGGAGGCTTTGCCATTGCTATTTTGGTCTTAAATTTTGTTGCAATATAGAAAATTAAGCTAGCTTAACGTGGTTTGTTGGAATCGTGTCATTCTTAACACAAAATCAAAAGTTAAAGATGATTTACTTCGAACATGTCAAGCGTATCGGCCAGTTAAATTGATCATTCTACACTGATCATTTGTGCTCATTGAGAAAAAGTTTAGGAATGAAACATAATGCATAGCATCACATAGTTTGGGATAGATGGGATTACTTAGTGGCTCGGTCGTAGCTATTTCGGTCTTAAATCTTGTCGCAATATAGAAAATTGAGCTAACTTAACGTGGCCGTTGGATTTGTGTCATCTGATTGGGGAACGGGGCAACACCCATGAAGCTCCGGCGGAATTCTGAACTTTGAATCAAAAGTGAAAAACAATTTAGTGCGCACATGTCAAACTCCTGGGCCAGTTAAATTGATCATCCAAACAGATCACTAGTTCTCATTGAACAAAGGTTTACAAATGAATCATAATGCATGGCATCACGTAGTTTGGGATAGGTTGGATTACTTGGAGGATTTTTCGTAGCTATTTTGGTCTTAAATCTTGTCACAATATGGAAAATTGAGCTAGATTAATGTGGGTGTTGGATTCGTGTCATTCTGAACATTAAATCAAAAGTTAACAAAGATTTAGCGCGAACATGCCAAGTCTATCGGCCTGTTAAATTGATTATTCTACACTGATCATTGGTGCTCATTGAGCAAAATTTTACAAATGAAACATAATGCATGGCATCATGTAGTTTGGGATTGATTGGATTACTTAGAGGCCTTGTCATAGCCATTTTGTCCTAAATTTTGTCGCAATATATAAAATTGAGCAAGCTTAACGTATGTGCTGGGTTCGTGTCATTCTAAACTTTGAATCAAAAGAAAAAAATAATTTAGTGCGGACATGTCAAACTGCTCGGGCAGTTAAATTGATCATTCCAATATGATCACTGGTGCTCATTGAGCAAAGGTTTACATATGAAGCATAATGCATGGCATCACGCAGTTTGGGAAAGATTGGATTACTTGGAGGATTTGTCGTAGCTATCTCGCTCATAAATTTTGTCACAATATAGAATGTTGAGCTTGCTTAATGTGGGTGTTGGATTCGTGTCATTTTGAACTCTGAATCAAAATTTAAGGACGATTTAGTGTAGATATGCCTATTTGATCGGCCAGTTTAGTTAATCATTCCAAACTGATCATTGGTGCTCATTGAGAAAAGGTTTACAAATGAACCAGAATGGATGGCATCACAGAGTTTGAGATAGATTGAATTACTTGGAGGCTTTGCATAGCTATTTTGGTCTTAAATATTGTCACAATATAGAAAATTATGCTAGCTTAACGTGGGTGTCGAATTCGTGTCATTATAAACTATGTATCAAAAGTTATAGCCGATTTAGTACGGACGTGTCAAACTGCTCGGCCAGTTAAATTAACCACTACAAGCTGGTCACTGGTGCTCATTGAGCAAAGGTTTACAAATGAAGCATAATGCATGTCATCACGCAGTTTGGAATAGTTTGGATTACTTGGAGGGATTCTAGTAGCTATTTCGGTCTTAAATTTTGTCACTCTATGGAAAATTCAGCTAGCTTAACGTGGGCGTTGGATTCGTGTCTTTCTGAACACGAAATCAAAAGTTAAATACGATTTAATACGAACATGTCAAGTCTATCTGCCTGTTAATTGATTATTCTACACTGTTCATTGGTGCTCATTGAGCAAAAGTTTACAAATGAAACACAATTCATGGCATCACGTAATTTAGGATAGATTCGATTACTTAGAGGCTTTGTCATAGCTATTTCGCTCTTAAATTTTGTCGCAATATAGAAGATTGAGCTAGCTTAACGTGGGCGTTGAACTCGTGTCATTTTAAACTCTGAATCAAAATTTAAAGACGATTATGGACATGTCAAAGTTCTCGGCCAGTCAAATTGATCATTCGAAACTTATCACTGGTGATCATTGACCAAAGGTTTACAAGTGAAGCATAATGCATGACACCACACAGGCTGGGATAGATTGGATTAATTGGAGGGTTCGTTGTAGCTATTTCGGTGTTAAATTTTGTCACAATATAGGAAATGAAGCTAGCTTAACGTGGGCGTTGGATTCGTGTCATTCTGAACTTTGAATCAAAAGTTAAAGAGAATTTAGTGCAGATATATCAAACTGATCGGCTAGTTAAATAGATCATTGTAAACTGATCACTGTTGCATATTGAGCAAACGTTTACAAATGAAGCATAATGCATGGCATCACACAATATGGGACAGATTGGATTACTTGGAGTCTTTTTCGTATGTTCGGTCTTAAATTGTCACAACATAGAAAATTGTGTTAGATTAACGTGGACGTTGGATTCGTGTAATTCTGAATACTAAACCAAACTTAAAAACGTTTTACTGCGAACATGTCAAGTTTATCAGCCAGTTGAATAAATCATTCTAAACTGATCAATGTTGCTAATTAAGTAAAGGTTTACAAATGAAGCCTAATTCTTAACATCACGCAGTTTGGGATAGGTTGGATTATTTGGATGCTTTGTCATTGCTATTTTGGTCTTAAATTTTTTTGCAATATAGAAAATTGAGCTAGCTTAATGTGGTTGTTGGATTCGTGTCATTCTGAACACGAAATCAAAAGTTAAAGATGATTTACTGTGAACATGTCAAGCCTATCAGCCAGTTGAATTGATCATTCTACACTTATCATTGGTGCTCATTACGCAAAAGTTTACGAATGAAACATAATGTATGGCATCACGTAGTTTGGGATAGATGGGATTGCTAAGAGGCTTTGTCGTAGCTATTTTGGTCTTAAATTTTGTCGCAATATAGAAAATTGAGCAACCTTAACGTGGCCGTTGGATTCGTGTCATTCTGAACTTTGAATCAAAAATGAAAAACAATTTAGTGCGCAAATGTCAAACTCCTGGGCCAGTTAAATTGATCATCCAAACTGATCACTAGTGGTCATTGAACAATACAAATGAAGCATAATGCATGGCATCACGCAGTTTGGGATAGGTTGGATTACTTGGAGGATTTTTGTAGCTATTTCCATCTTAAATCTTATCCAAATATGGAAAATTGAGCTCGCTTAACGTGGGTGTTGAATTCGTGTCATTCTAAACTCTGAATCAAAAGTTAAAGACAATTTAGTGCGAACATGTCAAGTTGATCGGCCAGTTAAACAGATCATTCTAAACTGATTACTGTTGCAAATTAAGCAAAGGTTTACAAATGAAGTATAATGGATGGCATCACACAGTTTGGGATAGATTAGATTACTTGAAGGCTTTGTCGTAGCTATTTCCATCTTAAATTTTGTCAAAATATAGAAAATTGAGGTAGCTTACCGTGGGCATTGGATTCGTGTCATTCTGAACACTAAATGAAACGTTAAAGACGATTTAGGGCGAACATGTCAACTCTGTCGGCCAATTAAATTGATCATTCTACACTGATCATTATTGCTAGCAAGCTTAACGTGGGCGTTGGATTCGTGTCATTCTAAACTTTGAATCAAACGTTAAAAAGAATATAGTGCGGACATGTCAAACTACTCGGCCAGTTAAATTGATCATTCCAAACTGATCACTGGTGATCATTGAGCAAAAGTTTACAAATGAAGCATAATCCATGGTTTCACGCAGTTTGGGAATGATTGGATTACTTGGAGGCTTTGTCGTAGCTATTTCCGTCTTAAATTTTGTCACAATATAGAAAATTGAGCAAGCTTAACGTGGGCGTTGGATTTTTTCGTGCCATTCTGAACTCCGAATCAAAAGTTAATGATGATTTAGTGTGGATATGTCCAGTTTATAGGCCAGTTTAATTGATCATTCTAAATTTATCATTGGTGCTCATTGAGCACAGGTTTACAAATGATGCATAATGCATGGCATCACGCAGTTTGGGATAGATCGGATTACTTGGAGGCTTTGTCGTAGCAATTTCATTTTGGTCTTATATTTTGTCATAATATAGAAAATTGAGCTAGCTTAACGTGGGCGTTGGATTAGTGTCATTGTGAACACTAAATCAAAAGTTAAAGACGATCAAGTGCGAACATGTCAAGTCTATCGGGCAGTATTCTACACTGATCATTGGTGCTCATTGAGCAAAAGTTTACAAATGAAACATAATGCATGGCATCATGTAGTTTGGGATAGATTTGATTACTTGGAGGTTTTGTCGTAGCTCTTTCAGCCTCAATTGTTGTCAAAATATAGAAAATTGAGCTAGCTTAACGTTAGCGTGGGATTTGTGTCATTCTGAACTCTAAATCAAAAGTTACGGATTCGTGTCATTATGAAGTCAAGTGATCGGCCAGTTAAAATAATCACTCTAAACTGATTATTGGTGCTCCTTGAGTAAAAGCTTATAAATGAAGCATAATGCATTGCATCACGCAGTTTGGGATTCATTGAATTATTTGGAAGCTTTTTTGTAGCTCTTTCAGTCTCAAATGTGGTCACAATATGAAAAATGGAGCTTGCTTAACGTGCGCGTTGGACTCATGTCATTTTGAGCTCTAAATGTAAAGTTAAAGACGATTTAGTGCGGACATGTCAAGTTTATCAGCTAGCTAAAATGATCATTATAAACTGATCATTAGTGCTCCTTGAGTAAAGGCTTATAAATGAAGCATAATTGATACAAGCCTCGATTCAAGACTTATATGTGCGTGGGCTGTTTGGAGAAGGTTAGGTGAGAAACTCGACCTTAGACTTCTCGGATAGGGGGTTTTGGGTTGGTATTCGATGGAAGGGTGAAGTGAACCACACGAAGGGTGATGAACCTCGTGATAAATCACAAACCTAGAGCTAGGAGGGCTGGTCTCAACTAGGTTCTAAGCGCACAAGCTTCTTTGAGAGAAAAACTTGTAAAGAGAAAATTCGCACTTTATTAATATCAAAAAGGTTGTCGAACTACAATGCTGGAAGGAGCCTTATTAATATGCTCGACAGCTTGACCTTCTAGGGTCGACTCAAATAAAGAAAAGGAAATTTTACAAAAGTGCACAAATGGAAAAGATACAGAAGTGCATAACAGAAAAAGGACCTATTATTAAAATGTGTTTGACTCAAAAATGTAAACAATCTAGATCCTACCCTGCAAAACAGAAAGAGGCATATATTAGAATTGAAACTTACCTTACTTACCTCACGGCCAAGAAATGGAAGGTGGCCGTCCTTGTGGCATGCACGCGCCTTGCTCCTAGTCTTCGACTTGGAGTAGGGTTAGGAATCTTTGGGCCCTGACCTCTCTTGCCACTAAAGCCAAGTCTCAGAAGTCCATTGCATTGTTGAGAAGCCTTTGGACTCTTCTTTGCACTTCTGGCCCATTGTCCTTAGTCGATCTTCCTCTAGGAGCTTGTTGACCCATAAGCTGAACTTGTGGAAGAGTGCTCTTGATCTTCTCCTTGACATTGATCCTGGTGGCACTAATGGTGTGGAGACTTCCTCTAGAGGCATATCCTGAAGCTGGTAGCTTATCTGGTCCGAGTTTCCTTGTGTAGAAGTTGAAATGCTCGTGTACTCGGCTGGATCGGCTGGATCGGCTGTACCGGCTGGACTGTGCGTTGTACTGGCCGGAATGCCTTCAGGACCGGCCAAGTTGATCCCGGAGTCGGCGGCATCACCAAGTGGACCGGCGGTGTCATCCACGTCGCACCAAGTGTGCTGGAAGCTTGGGCCTCTCCGCCGGCAATGCTGATCGGTCTGGTCCTATTGGTCGAGGGTCCGGCGGTACTGCTTGGGCCGGCAGACGTGCCAAATGGCCCTGCTGTCTCGGGCAAGCTTCCTGGTCGACCAGTCTTGTCTCCTGGCTGGACATACGACCTGATTTCCTCATCATCCCCTCCCTCTTCAATAGGTTTTGACCTCAAAACTGGTTCATCTGCATGGAAAGGGGCTAAGTCAGTTACGTTGAACGTGTTGGACACATTAAACTCACCTCGGAGCTCGATCAGGTAGGCGTTGTTGTTGATCCTCTCCAGCACTCTGAATGGTCCATCTCCTCTTGATGCTAGCTTGGAACTCCTTCGGTTGGGGAACCTCTCCTGCTGTAGGTGTAGCCACACCCAATCGACTGGTTGAAAGATCACCTCCTTTCTTCCCTTGTTGGCATGAGTCATGTACTGCCCGGTCCTCTTCTCCAAGTTTTCTGCTACCTTCTGGTGTAACTTCCTTATGAACTCTGCCTTGGATGCTCCGTTGCGGTTGGTCATCTCTGCTGGTGGCAGTGGTGTTTGCTCCAATGGGGTGAGAGGGTTGAAGCCGTATACTACTTCAAATGGTGTCTTCTTGGTTGCTGAGTGCACGGCTTGGTTGTAAGCGAACTCTATGAATGGCAGGCACTCCACCCAAGTCTTGAGGTTCTTCCCTAGTGTAGTCCTGAGAAAAGTTGATAGTGTCCTGTTGACAACTTCAGTTTGGCCATCGGTTTGAGGATGGCAGGTGGTAGAGAAGAGTAGCTTCGTGCCTAGCTTTCTCCAAAGGGTCCTCCAGAAATGGCTGAGAAACTTGGTGTCTCTGTCTGACACGATGGTCCTTGGCACTCCATGAAGCCGTACTATCTCACTGAAAAACAGCTCGGCTTTTTGCGTGGCATCATTGACATTGGCACACAGAATGATGTGTGCCATCTTGGAGAATCTGTCCACCACTACAAAAATTGCATCTTTGTGGTTGATCTTGGGCAGTCCTAGAACAAAGTCCATTGATATATCCACCCATGGGTGCGTCGGTATGGGCAGTGGGAGATACAACCTGTGAGGTTGCACTCGGGACTTTGCCTTCTTGCAAGTGATGCACCTTGCACAATGAGCTTTTACTGTCCTCTTGATGTGTGGCTAGTAGAAGTGCTCCTTGACCACTGCTAGAGTCTTGTCGACACCAAAGTGGCCCATGAGTCCTCCTCCATGAGCTTCTCGGATGATAAGCTCCCTTAATGATTCTTGTGGTATGCACAGCCTTCTCTCTCGGAACAAGAATCCCTCATGAATGTAAAACTTGCCATGACTCCCTGTGCCACACTCCTTGCAGCTCTCAGCAAAGTCAGGATCATCCTTGTATAGGTCCTTGATGTGCTCGAATCCTAGGACCTTTGCCTCCATGGTGGATATCAAGGCAAACCTCCTTGATAGTGCATCGGCTACCACATTGTCTTTGCCCTTCTTGTACTTGATGACGTATGGGACGGTCTCTATGAACTCCATTCACCTGACATGTCTCCTCTTGATATTGGTTTGCCCTCTGAGGTGTTTGAGAGTCTCGTGATAAGTGTGGATCACAAACTCCTTGGACAGCAAGTAATGCTGCCAAGTCTCCAATGCTCGGACAAGGGCATAAAGCTCCTTGTCATAAGTGGGGTAGTTCAGTGAGGCACCACCTA
This sequence comes from Pugionium cornutum, assembly GCA_018901935.1. Lineage (NCBI taxonomy): Eukaryota > Viridiplantae > Streptophyta > Magnoliopsida > Brassicales > Brassicaceae > Pugionium > Pugionium cornutum. The sequence goes on along the minus strand of JAENJI010000013.1, from coordinate 25,147,688 downwards.
GCTTCTCACTGAAGTATGCTACTGGTCTCCCTCCTTGGGTTAGCACTGCTCCTATGCCTATTCCAGAGGCATCACACTCCACTTCAAACGTCTTTTTGAAGTCAGGCAGGACTAGGACTGGTGCATGTGTAAGGCTGTCCTTCAATGCCTGGAATGCCTTCTCCTGAGCTTCTCCCCAGCTGAATCCCACGTTCTTCTTCACTACTGCCGTCAATGGTGAGGCAATACTGCTGAAGTTGGGCACGATTCTCCTATAGAAGCTGGCCAGTCTGTGGAAGCTCCTCACTTGGCTGTGTTGCTTGGTGTTGGCCACTCTTGTATGGCTCGAATCTTCTCTTCATCAACTTGTAGGCCCTGTGAACTTACAACAAAACCTAAAAAGACAAGTTTATCAGTACAAAAGATGCACTTCTTGAGATTGGCATAAAGCTCTTCTTGTCGAACGGTTTTAAGTACCATCTCAAGATGTGTGAGGTGTTCCCGTAGGCACTTACTATAAACTAGTATATCATCAAAGTAAATTACCACAAACTTACTGATGTACGCCCTAAGAACTTGGTTCATAAGGCGCATGAAGGTGCTTGGGGCATTAGTCAAGCCGAATGGCATGACTTTCCACTCGTATAGCCCTTGCTTTGTCTTGAAAGCAGTCTTCCAGTCATCACCTTTCTTCATCCTGACCTGGTGGTATCCACTCTTGAGGTCTATCTTGGAGAAGACCGTGGATCCACTCAGCTCATCTAGCATGTCATCCGTGGTATCGGATGCCGGTACTTGACTAGGAATCTTTGGGCCCTAGTCTCTGAAGTCCCTTGCATTGTTGAGAAGCCTTTGGACTCTTCTTTGCACTTCTGGCCCATTGTCCTTAGTCGATCTTCCTCTAGGAGCTTGTCGACCCATAAGCTGAACTTCTGGAAGAGTGCTCTTGATCTGCTCCTTTTCATTGCTCCTGGTGGCACTACTGGTGTGGAGACTTCCTCTAGATGCATGTACTGAACCTGGTAGCTTATCTGGTCCGAGTTTCCTTGTGTAGAAGTTGAAATGCTCGTGTACTCGGCTGGATCGGCTGTACCGGCTGGACTGTGCGAGGTACTGGCCGGAATGCCTTCAGGACCGGCCAAGTTGATCCCGGAGTCGGCGGCATCACCAAGGGGACCGGCGGTGTCATCCACGTCGCCAAAAATTGTGCCGGAAGCTTGGGCCTCCACGCCGGCAATGCTGATCGGTCTGGTCCTATTGGTCGAGGGTCCGGCAGTACTGCTTGGGCCGGCAGACGTGCCAAATGGCCCGGCTGTCTCGGGCAAGCTTCCTGGTCGGCCAGTCTGGTCTCCTGGCTGGACATATGACCTGATGTCCTCATCAATAATGCATAGCATCACGCTGTTTGGAATAAATTGGACTACGTTGTGGCTTTGTAGTAGCTCTTTTAGTCTCAAATGTTGTAACAATATGGAAAATTTAATAGCTTAACGTGGGCGTCGGACTCATGTCATTTTGAGCTCTAAATCAAAAGTTAAAGACAATTTAGTGTAGACATGTCAAGTTGATCAGTTAGTAAAAATGATTATTCTGATCTTATCATTGGTGCTTCTTGAGTACACCCTTATAAATGAATGGTAATGCATGGCATCACACAAATTTGGATAGATTTGATTACTTGGATGCTTTGTCGTAGCTATTTCAGTTTTAAATTTTGTCACAATATAGAAAATTGAACTAGCTTAACGTGGGTGTTGGATTCATGTCATTCTGAACTCTAAACTAAAAGTTACAGAAAATTTAGTGTAGACATGTCAAGTGATCGGCCTGTTGAAATGATCATTTTGAACTGATCATTGGTGCTCCTTTAGTAATGGCTTATAAATGAAACGTAATGCATGGCATCACAGAGTTTGCGATAAATTGGACTACTTGGAGGTTTTGCCATAGCTTTTCTAGTCTCAAATATTGTCACAATATAGAAAATTGAGCTAGCATAACGTGGGCGTTGGATTCATGTCATTCTGAACTCTAAATCAAAAGTTACAGACGATTTAGTGAGAACATGTCAAGTTGATGGTCAAGTTAAAATGATTGTTCTAAACTGAACACTGGTGTTCCTTTAGTAAATGCTTATTTGCATGCCATCACGTAGTTTGGGATATATTGGATTACTTGGAGGCTTTGTAGTAGCTCTTTCAGTGTCAAATGTTCTCACAACATGGAAAATTAAGTTAGCTTAAAGTGGGCATCAGACTCATCTCATTTTAAAGCTCTAAATCAAAAGTTAAAGACTATTTAGTGCTGACATGTCAAGTTGATCAGCTATTAAAAAATGATCATTCTAAACTGATCAGTAGTGCTTTTTGAGTAAAGGGTTATAAGTGAAGCATAATGCACGGAATCACGCAGTTTGGGATGGATTTGATTACTTGTAGGCGTAGTCATAGCTATTTCGTTCTTAAACTTCGGCACAATATAGAAAATTGAGCTACCTTAATGTGGGCGTTGGATTTGTGTCATTCTAAATTCTAAATTAAAAGTTACAAACGATTTAGTGTGGACATGACAAGTGATCGCCAGTTCAAATGATTATTAAAACTGATCAATGGTGCTTGTTGATTAAAAGCTTATAAATGAAGCATAATTCATGGCATCACGCAATTTAGGATACATGAGATTACTTGGAGGTTTTGTCGTAGCTTTTTCAGTCTCAAATATGGTCACAATATGGAAAATTGAGCTAGATTAATGTGGGTGTTGGACTCTTGTCATTTTGAGCTCTAAATCTAAAGCTAAAGACGATTTAGTGCGGACATGTCAAGTTCATCAGCTAGTTAAAATTATCATTCTGAACTGATCAGTGGTGCTTCTTGAGTAAAGGCTTATAAGTGAAGCATAATGCATGGCATCATGCATTTCAGGATACATTTGATTATTTGGAGGCTTTTTGTAGGTTTTTCAGACTCAAATGAAGTCACAATATGGAAAATTGAGCTTGCTTAAAGTGGGCGTTAGACTCATGTCATTTTGAGCTCTAAATTTAAAGGTAAGGACGATTTAGTGCAGACATGTCAAGTTGATCGACCAGTTAAATGAATATTCTAAACTGCTCATTGGTGCTCATTGAGCCAAGGTTTACAAATGAAGCATAATGCATGGCATCACAGAGTTTGGGATACATTCGATTACTTGGAGGCTTTTTCTTAGCTTTTCCATTCTCAAATGTTGTCACAACATAAAAAATTTAGCTGGCTTAACGTGGGCGTCGGATTCGTGTCATTCTGAACTCTAAATCAAAAGTTACGGACGATATAGTGTGGACATGTCATGTTGATGGTCAAGTTAAAATGATTGTTCTAAACTAAATGATCATTGGTCTTCCTTGCCTAAATGAAGCATAATGCATGGCATCACGCAGTTTCGGATACATTGGATTACTTGGAGGCTTTGTAGTAACTATTTCAGTCTCAAATGTTGACACAATATGGAAAATTGAGATATCTTAACATGGGCGTCAGACTCATGTCATTTTGAGCTCTAAATCAAAAGTTATAGAAGATTTAGTGGGGACATGTCATGTTGATCAGCTAGTAAAAACGGTCATTCCAAACTGATCATTGGTGCTTCTTGAGTAAAGGCTTATAAATGAAGCATAATGCATGGCATCACCCAGTTGGGGATAGATTTGATTACTTGAAAGCTTTTTCGTAGCTATTTCAGTATTAAATTTGTCACAACAAAGAAAATTGAACTAGATTAACGTGGGCATTGGATTCGTGTCATTGTGAACTCTAAATCAAAAGTTATAGACCATTTAGTGCGGACATGTCAAGTGATTGGCCTGTTAAAATGATCATTCTAATTTGATCAGTGGTGCTCCATGAGTAAAGGCTTGTAAATGAAACATAATGCATGGCATGACGGAGTTTGGGATACATTGCACTACTTGGAGGACTTTTTGTAGCTCTTTCAGTCTCAAATATTATCACAATATAGAAAATTGAGCTAGCTTAACATGGGCATTGGATTCGTGTCATTCTGAACTCTAAATCAAAAGTTACAGACGATTTAGTGCGGACATGTCAAAAGATCAGCTAGTTAAAGTGATCATTCTAAACTGATCATTGCTGCTCTTTGAGTGAAGGCTTATAAATGAAACATAATGCATGACATCACGGAGTTTGGCATACATTGGATTACTTGGAGGCTTTGTCGTAGCTCTTTCAGTCTCAAATGTTGTTAAAATATAGAAAATTGAGCTAGCTTAACATGGTTTCCTTCATTCTGAACTCTGAATAAAAAGTTATGGACGATTGATCATTCTAAATTGATCACTGGTGCTCCTTGAATAAAGCTTATAAATGAAGCATAATGCACGGCATCATGCAGTTTGGAATACATATGATTACTTGAAAGCTTTGTCGTAGCTCTTTAATTCTAAAATGTTATCAAAATATAGAAAATTAAGCTAGCTTAACATTGTTGTTAGATTCGTGTCATTCTGAACTCTAAATCCAAAGTTATGGACGATTTACTGTGGATATATCAAGTTAATTGTCCAGTTAAAAAGATCTTCTAAACAGATCATTGCTGCTCCTTAAGTAAAGGCTAATAAACAAATCATAATGCATCGTTTCATGCAGTTTAACTTGGAGTCTTTGTCGTAGCTGTTTAAGTCTAAAATGTTGTCACAATATAGAAAATTAATCTAGCTTAACGTGTTCATTGGATTCGTGTCATTCTAAACTGTAAATCAAAAGTTATGGACGATTTTGTGTGAAAATGTCAAATTGATCGTCCAGTTAAAAAGATCATTCTAAACTGACCATTGGAGCTCCTTGAGTAAAGGCTTATAAATGAAGCATAATGCATGGCAACACGCAGTTTGGGATAGATTGGATTACTTGGAAGCTTTTTCTTAACTATTTTGGTGTTATATTTTGTCAAAATATAGAAAATTAAGCTATCTTAACGTGGGCGTTGGATTCGTGTCATTTTGAACTCTAAATCAAAAAGTTACGGATGATTTAGTGCGGACATGTCAAGTTGATCGGCCAGTTAATATGATCATTCTAAATAGATGATTGGTGCTACTTGAGTAAAGGCTTATAAATAAAGGATAATGCATGGCATCACATAGTTTGGGATACATTGGATTACTTGAACGCTTTTTTGGTAGCTATTTCCGTGTTTAATTTTTTGGAAATATATATAATTGAACTAGATTAACGTAGGTGTGGATTCGTGTCATTCTAAGCTCTAAATGATAGTTACGAACAATTTTGTGCGGACATGTCATGTTGGTTAGCTAGTTAAAATGATCAGCTAGTTAAAATTATCAAGTTGATCAGCTAGTTAAAATGATCACTCTAAATCAAAAGTTACGGACATTTTAGTGCGGACATATCAAGTGCTCGGCCAGTTAAAGTAATAATTCTGAACTGATCATTGGAGCCCCTTGAGTAGAGGCTTTTAAATGAAACATAATGCATGGCATCACAGAGTTTGGGATACATTGCAGTACATGGAGGCTTAGTCGTAGCTCTTTGAGTCTCAAAAGTTGAGCTACCTTCATGTGGGCGTGGGATTCGTGTCATTCTGAACTCTAAATCAAACGTTACGAACAAATTACTGCACAAATGTCAAGTGATCGGCCAGTTAAAATGATCATTAAAACTGATCATTGGTTCTCCTTGAGTAAACGCTTATAAATGATGCATAATGCACGGCATCACGCAGTTTGGGTTAGATTAGATTACTTGGAGGTTTTCGTAGCTCTTTCAGTCTCAAATGTTGTCACATTATAGAAAATTGAGCTAGCTTAACGTGGGCTATGGATTCGTGTAATTCTGAACTCTACATCAAAAGTTATGGACGATTTAGTGCGGACATGTAAAATGATTGGCCAGTTCAAATGATCATTGTAAACTGAACATTGGTGCTCCTTGAGTAAATGCTTATAAATCAAGCATAATGTATAGCATCATGCAGTTTGGGATACATTGTATTACTTGGAGGCTTTGTAGTAACTCTTTCAGTCTCAGACGCTGTCACAATATGGAAAATTGAGCTAGCTTAACGTGGGCGTTGGACTCATGTCATTTTGACGTCTAAATCAAAAGCTAAAGACGATCTAGTGCGGACATGTCAAGGTTATCAGCTAGTTAAAATGATCTTTCTAAAATGATCATTGGTGCTCCTTGAGTAAAGGCTTATAAATGAAGCATAATGCATGATATCACACAATGTGGGATAGGTTGTATTACTTGTAGGCTTTCGTAGCTATTTCGGTCTTAATCTTTGTCATCACGTAGGTATTAATGATCATTCTAAACTGATCGTTGGTGCTCCTTAAGTAAAGGCGTATTAATGAATAATAATGCATGGCATCACGTAGTTAGGGATGATTGGATTACTTGGAGGCTTTGTCGTTACTATTTCAAACTTAAAATTTGTCACAATATTAAAAATTAAGCTAGCTTAACGTGGGTGTTGAATTCGTGTCATTTTGAACTCTAAATCAAAAATTACGTACGATTTAGTGCGGACATGTCAACTTGATAGGCCAGTTAAAATGATCATTCTAAACTGATCTTTGGTGCTCCTTGAGTAAAGGGTTATAAATGAAACATAATGGATGACATCACGCAGATTAGGATACATTGGATTATTTCGATGCATTGTCGTAGCTCTTTTAGTCTCCAATATTGTCACAACATAGAAATTAAGCTAGCTTAACATGGGCATTGGATTCGTGTCATACGGAGTTCTCAATCAAAATTTTCGGACGATTTAGTGCGACATGTCAAGATAATGGGCAAGTTAAAATGATCATTCTAGTCTGATTATTGGTGCTCCTTGAGTAAAGGCTTATAAATGAAGCATAATGAATGGCATCACGCAGTTTGGGATACATTGGATTACTTGGAGGCTTTGTCATAGCTCTTTCAGTAGCAAATGTTGTCACAATATGGAAAATTGAGCTAGCTTCCCATGGTTGTTTGATTCGTGTCATTCAGAACCCTAAATCAAAAGTAATGGACAATTTAGTGCGGACATTTCAAGTTTATTGGCCAATTAAAATGATCATTCTAAACTGATCATTGGTGCTCCTTGAGTAAAGGGTTATAAATGAAGCATAATGGATGGCATCACGGAGTTTGGGATACATTGAATTACTTGGAGGCTTTGTCGTAGCTCTTTTAGTGTTAAATGTTGTCAAAATATAGAAAATTGAGCTAGCTTCACGTGGGCGTTTGATTCGTGTCACTCAGAACTCTAAATAAGAAGTTATGGACAATTTAGTGCAGACATGTCCAGTTTATCGGACAGCTAAAATGATCATTCTGAACCGATCATTCTAAACTGATGATTAGTGCTCCTTGAGTACAGGGTTATAAATGGAGCATAATGGATGCCATCACCCATTTTGGGATACACTGGATTACTTAGAGGCTTCGTCATAGCTCTTTTAGTTATAAATGTTGTCACAATATAAAAAATTGAGCTAGCTTAACGTGGGCATTTGGTTCGTGTCATTTTGAACTCTAAATCAAAATGATGCATAATGCATGAGTTCACGCAGTTTGGGATACATTGTAGTACTTGGAGGCTTTGTCTTAGCTCTTTCAGTATCAAATGTTGTCACAATGTGGAAAATATAGATAGCTTAACGTGGGCATTGGATTCATGTCATTCTGAACTCTCAATAAAAAGTTACGGACCATTTAGTGCGAACATGTAAAGTTGATCGGCCAGTTAAAATGATCATTCTAAACTGATCATTGGTACTCCTTAAGTGAAGGCTTATAAATAAAGCATAATGCATGGCATCACGTAGTTTGGGATAGAGTGGAATACTTGCAGGCTTTTTCATAGATACTTCGGACTAAAAATTTATCACAATATTTAAAATTAAGCTAGCTTGACGTGGCCATTGGATTTGTGTCATTTTGAAATCTAAATAAAAAAATTACGAAAGATTTAGTGCGGACATGTCAAATTGATCAGCCAGTTAAAATGATCATTTTAAACCGATCAGTGGTGCTCCTTGAGTAAAGGGTTATAAATGAAACATAGTGGATGGTATCACGAACTCTTGTAGTCTCAAATATTGTCAAAATATTGAAATTGAGCTAGTATAACATGGGCATTGGATTCGTGTCATTTTGAACTCTAAATCAAAATTTACGACGATTTAGTGCGGATATGTCAAGTTGATCGGCCAGTTAAAATTATCAATCTAAGCTGATTATTGGTGTCCTTGAGTATTGGCTTATAAATGAAGCATAATGCATGACATCATACATTTTGGGATGCATTGGAATACTTGGAGGCTTTGTCATAGCTCTTTCAGTCTCAAATGTTATCACACAATAGAAAATTAAGCTAGCTTAACGTAGGAGTTGGATTCGTGTCATTCTCAACTCTAAATAAAAAATTACAAATGATTTAGTGCGGAAATGTAAAGTTCATGGGCCACTTAAAATGATCATTCTAAGCTGATCATTGGTGCTCCTTGAGTAAAGGGTTATAAATGAAGGACAATGGATGGCATCATGCTGTTTGGGATACATTGGTTAAATGTAGACATTGGATTCGTGTCATTTTGATCTCTAAATCAAAAGTTAAGGACGATTTAGTGCAGGCATGTCAAGTTGATTGGCCACTTAAAATGATCATTCTAAACTGATCATTGGTGCTCCTTGAGTAAAGGCTTATAATTGAAGCATAATGTATGGCATCACGCAGTATGTGATACATTAGATTACTTGGAGGTTTTTTCGTAGCTCTTTTCTGTCTCAAATGTTGTCAAAATATGGAAAATTTAACTAGTTTAATATGGGCGTTAGACTCCTGTCATTTTGAGATCTAAATCAAAAGTTAAAGACAATTTAGTACGAACATGTCAAGTTGATAAGCTCGTTAAAATGATCATTCTAAACTTATCATTGGTGCTCCTTGACTAAATGCATATGAAAAGAAGCATAATGCATGGCATCACAAAGTTTAGAATAGTTTGAATTACTTGGAGGCTTGTCGTAGGTATTTTGGTCTTGAACTTTTTCATAATATAGAAAATTGAGCTAGCTTACCGTGTGCATTGGATTCGTTTCATTCTGAACTCTAAATCAAAATTTATCTAGGATTTAGTGCAGACATGTCAAATTGATCGGCCAGTTAAAATGATCATTCTAAACTGATCATTGGTGCTCCTTGAGTAAAGGCTTATAAAGAAAACACAATGCATGGCATCACGCAGTTTAGGATATATTGGCTTACTTGGAGATTTTGTCAAAGCTCTTTCAGTCACATTTATTGTCACAATATTGAATATTCAACTAACTTAAAGTGGGCGTTGGATTCATGTCATTTTGAAATCAAAATTAAAATTTAAAGACGATTTAGTGAGGACATGATAACTTGATCTCCTAGTTAAAATGATCATTCTAAACTGATCATTAGTGCTCATTGAGTAAAGGCGTATAAATGAAGTATAATGCATGGCATCATGGATTTTGGGATAGATAAGATTACTAGTAAGCCTTGTCCTAGCTATATCGGTCTTAAATTTTGTCACAATACTGAAAATTGAGCTAGCTTAACGTGGCTGCTGGATTCGTGTCATTTTGACCTCTAAACCAAACGTTACGGACAATTTAGTTCGGGCATGTCAAGTTGCTCGGCCAGTTAAAATGATCATTCTAAACTGATCATTGGTGCTCCCTCAGTAAATGCTTATTAAAAAGCGTAATGCATGACATCATGCTGTTTGGGATACATTGGATTACTTCGAGGCTTTGTCATAGCTCTTTCAGTCTCACATATTGTCACAATATGGAATACTGTGCTAACTTAACGTAGGCATTGGATTCCTATCATTTTGAACTCTAAATAAAAATTAATGGACGATTTAGTGTGGATATGTCAAGTTGATCGGCTAGTTAGAAAAATCATTCTAAACTGATTATTGGTGCTCCTTCAGTATAGGCTTATTAATGATGCATAATGCATGGCATCATGCATTTTGGGATACATTGGATTACTTGTAGGCTTTGTCGTAGCTCTTTTAGTCTCAAATGTTGTCACACAATAGAAAATTGAGCTAGCTTAACGTGGGCGTTGGATTCGTGTCATTCTCAACACTAAATAAAAAATTACAGACGATTCAGTGCGGAAATGTAAAGTTCATGGGCCAGTTAAAATGATTATTCTAAACTGATCCTTGGTGCTCCTTGAGTAAAGGGATATAAACGAAGCATAATAGATGGCATCACGTAGTTTGTGATACACTGGATTACTTGGAGGCTTTTTCAAAGCTGTTTCAGTCCCAAATGTATTCACAATATAGAAAATTGAGCTAGCTTAACTTCGGCGTTAAATTTGTGTCATTCCAAACTCTAAATCAAAAGTTACGAATGATTTAGTGCGGACATGTCAAGTTGATCAATTTGTTAAAATGATCATTGTAAACTGATCATTGGTGCTCTTTGAGTAAAGGCTTATAAATGAACCATAATGCACGTCATCACGCTGTTCGGGATATATTGGATTACTTGGAGGCTTTGTCGTAGCTCTTTTAGTCTTAAATGTTGTCACAATATGGAAAATTGAGCTAGCTTCACGTGGGCGTTTGATACGTGTTATTTAGAACTCTAAATCAGAAGTTATGGACAATTTAGTGCGTACATGTTCAGTTTATCGGCCAGCTAAAATGATCATTCTAAACTGATCATTAGTGCTCCTTGAGTAAAGGGTTATAAATGAAGCATAATGGATGCCATCACCCATTTTGGGATACATTGGATTACTTAGAGGCTTTGTCATATCTCTTTTAGTTACAAATTTGTCACAATATAGAAAATTGAGCTAGATTAACGTGGGCATTGGGTTCGTGTCATTCTGAACTCTAAGTCAAAATTTACGAATGATTTAGTGCGGACATTTCAAGTTGATCGGCCAGTTAAAATGATCATTTTAAACACATCATTGGTTCTCCTTGAGTAAAGGTTTATAAATGAAGCATAATGCATGGCTTCACGCAGTTTGAGATACATTGGATTACTTGGAGGCTTTGTCTTAGCTGTTCCAATCTCAAAAGTTGTCACAATATGGAAAATTTACCTAGCTTAATGTGGGGGTTGGATTCGTGTCATTCTGAACTCTAAATGAAAAGTTACGGACGATATAGTGCAAACATGTACAGTTGATCAGCCAATTAAAATGATCATTCTAAAATGATCATTAATGCTCCTTGAGAAAAGGCTTATAAATGAAGCATAATGCATGGCATCACGCTGTTTGGGATAGAGTGGATTACTTGGAGGCTTTTTCATAGCTATTTCGGACTTAAAATTTGTCACCATATTAAAAATTAAGCTAGCTTAACGTGGCCGTTGGATTTGTGTCATTTTGAACTCTAAATCAAAAATTACGGAATATTTAGTGCGGAAATGTCAAGTTGATTGTTCAGTTAAAATGATAATTATAAATTGATCAGTGGTGCTCTTTAAATAAAGGGTTATAAATGAAACATAATTGGTGGCATCACACAGTTTAAGATACAATGGATTAGTTGGAGGCTTTGTCGTAGCTCTTGAAGTCTCAAATATTGTCATAATATTGAAATTGAGCTAGCTTAACATGGGCATTGGATTCGTGTCATTCTGAACTCTAAATCAAAAATTAGGGACGATTTAGTGTTGATATGTCAAGTTGAGCGGCCAGTTAAAATGATTATTCTAAACTGATTATTGGTGCTCCTTGTGTATAGGCTTATAAATGAAGCATAATGCATGGCATCATGCATTCTGGGATACATTAGGCTTCGTTGTAGCTCTTTCAGTCTCAAATGTAGTCACACAATAGAAAATTGAGCTAGCTTAACGTGGGCGTTGGATTTGTGTCATTCTCAACTCTAAATAAAAAATTACAGACAATTAAATGCGGAAATGTAAAGTTCATGGGCCAGTTAAAATGATCATTATAAACTGATCACTGGTTCTCCTTGAGTAAAGGGTTATAAATGAAGGACAATGGATGACATCACGCTGTCTGGGATACATTGGATTACTTGGAGGATTTTTCGTAGCTATTTCAATCTCAAATGTTGTCAAAATATAGAAAATCAAGATAGCTTAACATGGGCATTGGATTCTTGTCATTCTAAACCCTGAATCAAAAGTTTTGGACGATTTTGTACAGACATGTCAAGTTGATCGGCCAGTTAAAATGATCATTCAAATCTGATCATTGGTTCTCCTTGAGTAAGGGCTTATAAATGAAGCATAATGCATGGCATCATGCAGTTTGGAATAGATTGGATTACTTAGAAGCTTTGTCGTACCTATTTTGGTATTAAAATTTGTCACAATATAGAAAATTGAGATTGTTTAACGTGGGCGTTGGATTCGTGTCATTTTGAGCTCTAAATCAAAAGTTACGGATGATTTAATGTGGATATGACAAGTTGATCTGCCAGTTAAAACGATAATTCCAAACTGATCATTGGCTCTCATTGAGTAAAGGCTTCTAAATGAAGGATAATACATGGTTTCACGTAGTTTGGGATACATTGGACTAATTGGAGGCTTTGTCTTAGCTATATCAGTCGCAAATGTTGTCAAAATATAGAAAATCGAGCTAGCTTAACGTTGACATTGAATTCGTGTCAGTTTGAACTTAAAATCAAAAGTTACGAACGATCTAGTGCGGCCTTGTAAAGTTGATCAATTTTTTAATATGATCATTCTAAACTGATCATTGGTGCTCTATGAGTAAAGGCTTATAAATGAAACATAATGCATGGCATCACGCAGTTTGGAATACATTGGATTACTTGGAGGTTTTTTCGTAGCTCTTTCTTTGGAAAATGTTGTCACAATATGGAAAATTGAGCTAGCTTCACGTGGGCGTTTGATTCGTGTCATTCAGAACTATAAATCAAAAGTTACTGACAATTTAGACCAGACATGTCAAGTTTAGTGGCCAGGTAAAATAATTATTCTAAACTGATCCTTGGTGCTCCTTGAGTAAAGGGACATAAACGAAGCATAATAGATGGCATCACACAGTTTGGGATATATTGGATTACTTGGAGGCTTTTTCAAAGCTGTTTCAGTCCCAAATGTATTCACAATACAGAAAATTGAGCTAGCTTAACTTCGGCGGTAAATTCGTGTCATTCCAAACTCTAACTCAAAAGTTACGAACGATTTAGTGCAAACATGTCAAGTTGATCAATTTGTTAAAATGATCATTGTAAACTGATCATTGGTGCTCTTGGAGTAAAGGCTTATAAATGAACCATAATGCACGTCATCAAGCTGTTTGGGATACATTGGATTACTTCGAGGCTTTGTCGTAGCTCTTTTAGTGTTAAATGTTGTCACAATATGGAAAATTAAGCTAGCTTCACGTGGACGTTTGATTCGTGTCATTCAGAACTCTTAATAAGAAGTTATGGACAATTTAGTGCAGACATGTCTAGTTTATCGGCCAGCTAAAATGATCATTCTAAACCGATCATTCTAAACTGATCATTAGTGCTTCTTGAGTAAAGGGTTCTAAATGAAGCATAATGGCTGCCATCAACCATTTTTGGATACAATGGATTACTTAGAGGCTTTGTCGTAGCTCTTTTAGTTACAAATGTTGTCACAATATAAAAAATTGAGCTAGCTTAATGTGGGCATTGGGTTCGTGTAATTTTGAACTCTAAATCAAAATGAAGCATAATGCATGACTTCACACAGTTTGGGATACATTGTATTACTTGGAGGCTTTTTCTTAGCTCTTTTAGTATCAAATGTTGTCACAATGTGGAAAATTTAGATAGCTTAACGTGGGCATTGGATTCATGTCATTTTGTACTCTAAATAAAAAGTTATGGACCATTTAGTGCGAACATGTAAAGTTGATCGGCCAATTAAAATGATCATTCTAAACTGATCATTCGTGCTCCTTAAGTGAAGGCTTATAAATGAAGCATAATGCATGGCATCACGCAGTTTGGGATAGAGTGGAATACTTGGAGGCTTTTTCATATATACTTCGGACTTAAAGTTTATCACAATATTTAAAATTAAGCTAGCTTAACGTGGCCATTGGATTTGTGTCATTTTGAACTCTAAATCAAAAATTACGGAAGATTTAGTGCGGACATGTCAAATTGATCAGCTAGTTAAAATGATCATTTTAAATTGATCTGCCAGTTAAAATGATCATTTTAAAATGATCAGTGGTGCTCCTTGAGTAAAGGGTTATAAATGAAACATAGTGGATGGTATCACGTAGCTCTTGTAGTCTCAAGTATTGTCACAATATTGAAATTGAGCTAGAATAACATGGGCATTGGATTCGTGTCATTTTGAACTCTAAATCAAAATTTACAAACGATTTAGTGCGTATATGTCAAGTTGATCGGCCAGTTAAAATTATCATTCTAAACTGATTATTGGTGCTCCTTGAGTATTGGCTTATAAATAAAGCATAATGCATGGCATCATACATTTTGGGATGCATTGGAATACTTGGAGGCTTTGTCATAGCTCTTTCAGTCTCAAATGTTATCACACAATAGAAAATTGAGCTAGCTTAACGTGGGCATTGGATTCATGTCATTCTCAACTCTAAATAAAAAATTACAGATGATTTAGTGCTGAAATGTAAAGTTCATGGGCCACTTAAAATGATCATTCTAAACTGATCATTGGTGCTCCTTGAGTAAAGGGCGATAAATGAAGGACAATGGATGGCATCACGCTGTTTGGGATACATTGGTTAAACGTGGACATTGGATTCGTGTCATTCTGATCTCTAAATCAAAAGTTAATGACGATTTAGTGCGGGCATGTCAAGGTTATTGGCCACTTAAAATGATTTTTCTAAACTGATCATTGGTGCTGTTTGAGTAAAGGCTTATAATTGAAGCATAATGTATGGCATCAAGCAGTTTGTGATACATTAGATTACTTGGAGGCTTTGTCGTAGGTCTTTCTGTCTCAAATGTTGTCAAAATATGGAAAATTTAACTAGTTTAACATGGGCATTGGACTCCTGTCATTTTGAGCTCTAAATCAAAGTTAAAGACAATTTAGTGCGAACATGTCAAGTTGATAAGCTAGTAAAAATGATCATTCTAAACTTATCATTGGTGCTACTTGAGTAAATCCATATAAAAAGAAGCATAATGCATGGCATCACACAGTTTGGAATAGTTTGGATTACTTGGAGGCTTTGTCGTAGGTATTTTGGTCTTGAACTTTTTCATAATATAGAAAATTGAGCTAGCTTAACGTGTGCATTGGATTCGTTTCATTCTGAACTCTAAATAAAAAGTTAATGACGATTTAGTGCTTACATGTCAAGTTTATCGGGCAGTTAAAATCATCATTCTAAACTGATCATTAGTGCTCCTTTGGTAAAGTCTTATAAAGAAAACACAATGCATGACATCATGCAGTTTAGGATATATTGGCTTACTTGGAGCTTCTATCAAAGCTCTTTTAGTCACATAAATTGTCACAATATTGAATATTCAACTAATTTAACATGGGCGTTGGATTCATGTCATTTTGAACTCAAAATTAAAATTTAAAGACGATTTAGTGAGGACATGACAACTTGATCTCCTAGTTAAAATGATCATTCTAAACTGATCATTAGTGCTCATTAAGTAAAGGCGTATAAATGAAATATAATGCATGGCATCATGGAGTTTGGGATAGATTGGATTACTAGGAGGCCTTGTCATAGCTATAGCGGTCTTAAATTTTGTCAAAATCCTTAAAATTGAGCTAGCTCAATGTGGCTGTTGGATTCGTGTCATTCGGACCACTAAACCAAATGTTACGGATGATCAAGTTGATCGGCCAGCTAAAATGATCATTCGAAACTGATCATTTGTTCTCTCTGAGTAAAGGCTTATAAAGAAAGTGTAATGCATGACATCATGCTTTTTGGGATACATTGGATTACTTCGAGGTTTTGTCGTAGCTCTTTCAGTCTCAGATATTGTCACAATATGGAATATTGCGCTAACTTAACGTGGGTGTTGGATTCATGTCAATTTGAAGTCAAAATTAAAAGATAAAGCAGATTTTGTGCGGACATGTCAACTTGATCTGCTAGTTATAATGATCAATCTAAACTGATCATTTGTGCTTATTGAGTAAAGGCGTATAAATGAAGCATAACACATGGTATCATAGAGCTTGGGATAGATTGGATTACTTGGAGGCTTTTCTATAGTTATTTCGGTTTTAAATTAAATCATAATATAGAAAACTGAGTTAGCTTAACTCTAATTCAAAAGTTACAGACGATTTAGTGCGAACATGTAAAGTTGATCGGCCAGTTAAAATGATCATTCTAAACTGATCACTGGTGCTCAGTTTAGAATAAAGGCGTATAAATGAAGCATAATGCATGGTATCATGGAGTTTGGGATAGAGTGGATTACATGGAGGCTTTGTCGTAGCTCATTCAGTGTCAAATATTTTCACAATATGGACTATTGAACTATTTTAACGTGGGTGTTGGTTTCATGTGAGTTTGAGCTCTAAATTAAAAGTTAAAGACTATTTAGTGCTGAAAAATGAAGTTGATCAGCTAGTTAAAATGATCATTCTAAAGTGATCACTCGTGCTCATTGAGTAAAGGTGTATAAATGAAGAATAATGCATGACATTATGCAGCTTGGGATAGATTAGATTAATTGGAGGCTTTGTCATAGCTATTTCGTTTTTAATTTTTTCACAATATAGACAATTGAGCTAGATTAACGTGGGCGTTGGATTCATGTCATTTTAAACTCTAAATCAAAATTTACCGACGATTTAGTGCGGACATGTCAAGTTGATCTGCCAGTTAATATGATCATTCTAAACTGATCATTAGTGCTCCTTGAGTAAAGGCTTATAAAGAAAGTGCAATCCATGGCATCACGCAGTTTTGGATATATTGGCTTACTTGGAGGCTCTATCAAAGCTCTTTCAGTATTGGACGCAATACGCAACCATTATGCGACTAATATGCGAATAATTTGCGGCTGATGGTGGCAGTCGCTAATTAGTCGCCACTTTCCGACTGAATAGCGACTGCATGTGGAAGAACCACATGTTGGTCGCATATTGGTCGCGAAATATGCGACCAATTTGCGACCACAGTAGGAGTGGCTCTCAAGTCACAAAGTGGTGGCTAAGTGATAATCATATCGAAGAAATTGATTTCTATGTCCCAAACTATAAGATGAATTTCAATGTAATGTTTCATCTTTAGATGATGATGAGAACCAAAAGATGTAATTAATATATTTGATTTTTTATGAATTTTTACATTTTATCCTTATATATTTTTTTGTAAATTGTTGTTGTTTGTAAAAGAGTTTGTTCTACAACTCCTAATCATGTTATCAATCTTATATAATTCATATTATTCACAAAAACATATAATTTAGGTTTCAATACATTAATTGTGACTACTTGGACACTATATTGCGACTACATTACGAACATGGTGACAAATTGGTCACAAATATTACCTGTGGTTGCAAATCAGCCGCACATTTGCGACTGATTTGCGACCACAGGTTCAAAATTTCTACTATGGTCACAAATTAGTTACAAAATATCAACCACTTTGGGACTACATAGGGTAAATTTACATTTTTCCCTATGTATTTGTCAGTTTTACAACTTATTTTTGCATTTCTAGGTAAGTATTAAGCATTATAGGTGGCCAAATATAAAGAAAATCAAATTTGTGTGTGATGTAAATGTTAGAAACATTTGAAGTGTATATAATAGGTATAAGATTAAGGGAATGTGTTAAGTGTTTTATGAAATTGATATGTAAATTTAGTAAATGTTGTTGTTTACTCACTAATTGAAGTTTATACAACTTCTAATGATGTTATCATTCTTATATAATTCAATGTATTCACAAAATCATATAATTTAGGGTTTTGGGCTATTAATTGTGAATATTTTGCCGCCACATTGCCACTACATTGGGAATGTGGTGGCAAATTGGTCACAAAAATTGCACGTGATCGCAAATCAGTCGCAATTTTGTGACTGATTTGCGACCACATAGGAAAAACCAGATTACAGTCAATAAAATAAAATGTGGTCGTAAATCAGTCACAAATTTGCCACTGATTTGCGACCACCCAGTAAAATTGTGGGAGATGAAAATTCTTGAAAATTTTCAACTCCCACCGAATTCAAAGGTGGTCGCAAATCAGTCGCATATTTGTGATTAATTTGCAACCACAGGTGAATTCATTGAATTTAAACACGTGGTCGCAAATTAGTCACAAATTTGTGACTGATTTGCGACTGATTTGCGACCACCAGTGCATTCGGTGGGAACCAAAAATTCTCAAAATTTTTGATTCCCACCAAATTAAATTGTGGTCGCAAATCAATCGCAAAATTGTGACTTATTTGCAAGCACCATTTAATTTTACATTTTGCCACTGATTTGCAACCACACATATGGTCGCAAAAAAAATCTATAAATATGTGACCAATTTTCCGTCATTCTCACACTTCAAGCTTTCCTAACTTTCTAACCTCCTCTAAAAAACACTTATCTAATTTCCAACATTTCAAACCCTTCAAACCCAATGGCAAGTAACAGTAGGTCGATGAGAGGTCGTGGAAGATGACAAATCTCGTCTTCTTCCGGCCGTGGTAACTCTTCCGCCTCCTCGAACCCCTCACCCACCGCTTTTAGAGCGGTATCCCGCCTACCACCTTAGTATGCCTTCACTCCTCACACGGTTCCTGAAACCAAATAGTCTAATTGGTTTTAGGAATCAGAGGAGCATGAAAAGGAAGAGGTTCCGCCTACGCAAATGGAAACGGGGGAACAAACTATTACTTTAGATAGTTTATTACAAACCCCGGGGCGGGACCATAACCTCATAGTGTTGTCTCGAGTGCTGGCCCCAAACATGACGTGGTAAGAATTATAAAATTATTTCTTTTAAATTTATTTAATCAAAATTAATTATATAAAATTTATTAAAGGTTATTTGAAATTTAAAAACTTTTATGTATTAAAAATATTAGGTTTGACCAGGACAAAGAGGCAATAACCCATCAAATTTCAAAAAATTTGAAAAATAAATTTGACAGCCCCTACTATAGTTGGACGGTCGTACTAGCTGAACGCCAAGAAAAATATTTCATCGAATTTGCAGTAAATAATATTTTTTTAAAATTTTTTTATTTAATAAAATTTAATAATTACTAAAAGTAATAATATATTTTAAAATTCCAAGCTATCGTACACCTGGGATCATATGATCACCCAGGTGGTACGGAAGGAGTTTGACTCCGTCTGTGTAAGACAGATTAAAGGGATGGTGAGCACGGTTCATACAACCGGCAAACATCCCAGGTGGATTTCCCCTAGTGTGTACAAAACAATGACAAACTACTGGAAAACATAAACGACAAACGAGACGAGTAGCAAATCCTCCAATAACCGCAACTCTTATCAGGATGACCTTGGTCTACACAAGCATTTTTTGGGCCAAAAATCATACATTCGGATCCAATAGGAAATGGTAAGTACTTTAAAATACTTAAATTAAAATTAAAATTTAATTGTTATTTATTAATAATTTATTTCAAAATATGTTTAAGAAAATAATTTAGAACGACCGGTCTCAATTGGTGAGGTCTTTATAAAGACTCACATTCGGCAGGATGGTTTGAATGTGGATTTGAAATATAAACAAATCGGTGAAGCATACAAACGAAATATTCACGAAAAGATGGCGATCGTGGAGGTCGATGCAACCGAAACGCCCGACAGTACTTCCCGGCGAATTGAGCTGACCAAAGATGAGAAGAATTAGATATGTATTCAGGTAAAAAAAATTAAAATTTTTTTTTAATGTACACTAAGTTAAATATAATTATTCTTATTGTTTTATTAATTTTTTTGTAATCTTCCGTTGCGGATGACTGAGGCCATCTTTGCAGACTCGGTAACCTGAACCGCATGCATGGGTCAGGTAGGCGTAGTGGCTTCCAATCCACTACCTCCGACTTTGTTGCGCTTCAGGATCAACTCTTAGACGCAGTGCTGAATCGAAGAACAAAGCACAATCAACATGCGTATTGAAGAAGATATTGGAAGCAAATCGGAAGATGCAAGAAGTCCAAAAAGAAAACCAAAAGACAATTAACAACTTGGAGGATTAAAAACATGACTATTGCTTTCCAATTGGCTGTTTTTGCATTAATTATTACTTCATCAATCTTACTGATTAGTGTACCCGTTGTATTTGCGTCTCTTGATGATCCCGATTTCGCCTCTTTTATGCGGGATAACAATGGCGCAGGTAAACCGTCGATTGCTGCATTTTTGCCATCCGATTTTCAATTCCCGTCGCCGGACAATTAGATTTTTTTTAATTTTTTTTGTAATTTGAAATTTTTTATAAAATTTATTATTTTTTATAATTTCTTTTTATTTTATAAAATAATTAATTAATTAATAAAAATTATTTATTATTTAATTATAATAATATTTATAATTACAAAACAATTTATTTAAACAAAATATTTTAAAAATAATATTCAAAATTATATTCAAAATTATATTCATTATTAATTAATAATAATTATTAATTTTTTAGAATAAAAATAATTAATTAAAATATTTTAAAATGAAAATTAAAAATTACTATTTTATTTCAAAATAATAATTTTTATTTTCAAAATATTTTAGTTAATTATTATTATTTTTTTAAAAACTAATTCGGTTGTAATAGCAAATTAATCGCCAATTAGTCCCACATTCTTGTAACCAATTTGCGAATACATCTATTTTTTGTTGAAAAATTTATCTGTATACGTTAATCAATCACAAATATTTGGGACTGATTTGCGATTACAGCTATTTTTCTCGAGAAATTTACTTCGGTTGCAAATCAATCGCAAATAATTGCGATTGATTTGCAACTGAAGATACAATGTAGTCGCAAATTAGTCGGAAATAGTTGTGACTGATTCGCAACCACGTCAACTGCGGTTGCAAATCAGTCACAAAATTTTCTGACTGATTTGCGACTACGGTTTTTGCAACCACATATGTCGTTGCAAAGTAGTCCCAAAAATTGTTACTGAAATCCAGTCACAAAATAGTGGCAAAAATAGGGACCAATGTTTAGTCGCAAATCAGTCGCTAAAGTGCGACTAATTTTTGACCAAAAACATTTGCGACAAAGATTTTGCGACCACCGACTGTGCTCGGAAAGTGGTCACAAAATCTAGTTTTGCCATGGCATCTCGCAGCTTGGGATAGATTGGATTAGTTGGAGATTTTGTTCTAGCTATTTCGATGAAATTTTGACACAATATAGAAAACTGGGCTAACTTTACTCAGGTGTTGGATTCATGTCATTCTTAAACGTAAATCAAAAGTTATTAACGTTTTATTGCAGACATGTCAACTTGATCATCTAGTTAAAATGAACATTCTAATTTGATCATTTGTGCTCATTGAGTAAAGGCGTATAAATGAAGCATAATACATGGCATCACGGAGCTTGGGATAAATTAGAGACTCTGTCGTAGGTATTTTGGTTTTAAAATAAATCATAATATAGAAAACTGAGTTATCGTAACGTGGACATTTGATTCGTGTCATTCTGAACTCTACATCAAAAGTTACAGACGAGTTAGTGCGAACCTTTCAAGTTGATCGGCAAGTTAAAATGATAATTTTAAACTGAACCATAATGCATGGCATCACGCAGTTTGGGATAGATTAGATTACTTGGAAGCTTTTTCGTAACTCTTTCAGTCTCAAATATCGTCACAATATGAATATTGAGCTATTTTATCGTGGGCGTTGGATTCATGTTATTTCGAGGTCTAAATTAATAGTTAAAAACGATTTTGTGTAGACATGTAAAGTTGATCAGCTAGTTAAAATGATCATTCTAAAGTGATCACTGGTGCTCATTGAGTAAAGGCGTATGAATGAAGCAGAATGCATGGCATCACACAGTTTGGGATAGATTGAATTACTATGAGGCTTTGTCATAGCTATTGCGATCCTAAATTTTGTCACAATATAGAAAATTGAGCTAGTTTAACGTGAGCGTTGGATTTGTATCATTCTTAACTTTAAATAAAAATTTACCGATTATTTAGTGTGGACATGTCAAGTTGATTGACCAGTTAAAATGATCATTTTAAACTGATCATTAATGTTGCTTGAGTAAAGGCTTATAGAGAAAATGCAATGCATGGCATCACGCAGTTTAGGATATATTGGCTTAAAGTCACAAATATTGTCACAATTTGGTAACGTGGGTGTTGGATTCATTTAATTTTGAACTCAAAATTAAAAGTTAAAGAAGATTTAGTGCGGACATGTCAACTAGATCTGCTAGTTATAATGATCATTCCAAATTGATTATTTGTGCTCATTGAGTAAAGGCGTATAAATGAAGCATAATGCATGTCATCACGCTGTGGGATAAATTGGATTTCTGGAGGCTTTGTCATACCTATTTTGGTCTTAAATTTTTCACAATATAGAAAATTGAACTAGCTTAACGTGGGCGTTGGATTCGTGTCATTCTAAACTCTAAATTAAAATTTACCGACGATTTAGTGTGCACTTGTCAAGTTGATTGGCCAGTTAAAATGATCATTCTAAGCTGATCATTGGTGCTCCTTTTGGTAAAGGCTTAAAAAGAGAGTGCAATGCATGGCATCACAAGCTTAGGATATATTTGCTTACTTCGAGGCTCGGTCGAAGCTCTTTCAGTAACAAATATTGTCACAATATGGAAAATGGAGCTAACTTAACGCGGCGTTGGATTCATGTCATTTTGAACTCAAAATTAAAAGTTAAACAAGATTTAGTGTGGAAATGTCAACTTGATATGCTAGTTAAAATGATCATTCTAAACTGATCATTTGTGCACTTTGAGTAAAAGCGTATAAATGAAGCATAATGCATGGCATCATTTAGGTTGGGATAGATTGGATTACTTGGATGTTTTGTCGTAGCTATTTCGGTCTGAAGTTTTGTCACAATATAGAAAACTGAGGTAGCTTTACTTGGGCGTTGGATTCGTATAATTTTGAAATGTAATTCAAAAGTTACAGACGATTTAGTGTGGACATGTCCACTTGATCAGCTAGTTAAAAATAACATTATAAGCTGATCAGTTGTACTCATTGAGAAAAGCTTTACAAATGAAGCATAATGCACAGCATCACGCAATTTGGAATATATTGGATTACTTTGAGGCTTTTTCATAGCTCTTTCAGTCTCAAATCTTGTCAATTGAACTAGCTTAACGGGGGTGTTGGCTTCATCTCATTTTGAGCTCTTAATTAATAGTTAAAGATGATTTAGTGCCGACATGTCAAGTTGATCAGCTAGTTAAAATGATCATTATAAACTGATCATTGGTGCTCATAGGGTAAAGTTGTATAAATGAAGCATAATGCATGACATCACGCAGTTTGGGATAGATTGGACTATTTGGAGTCTTTGTCGTAGCTCTTTTTGTCTCAAATATTCAGCTAACTTAATGTGGGAGTTGGATTCCTCTCATTTTGAGCTCTAAATTAAAAGTTAATGACGATTTAGTGCGGATATGTCAATTTGATCTACTAGTTAAAATGATCATTCTAAACTGATCATTAGTGCTCATTGAGTAAAGGCATGTAAATGAAATATAATGCATGGTATCACGCAGTTTGGGCTAGAATAGATTACTTGGAGGCTTCGTCATAGCTATTTTGGTCTTAAATTTTGTCACAATATACAAAATTGAGCTAGCTTTATTTGGGCATTGGATTCATGTCATTCTGAAATGTAAATTAAAAGTTACTGGCGATTTAGTCCGGACATGTCAATTTGATCAGCTAGTTAAAATGAACATTTGAAACTAAGCATTGGTGCTCATTGAGAGAACGCTAATAAATGAAGCATAATGCACGGCATCACGCTGTTTGGGATATATTGGAAGTCTTTGACGCTTTGGCTTAGCTCTTTCAGTCTCAAATGTCGTCACAATATGGAAAACTGAGGTAGTCTAATGTGGGCGTTGGATTCATCTCATTGTCAGCTCTAAATTAAAAGTTAAAGATGATTTAGTACGGATATGTCAACTTGATCAGCTAGTTAAAATGATCATTCTTCACTAATCATTGGTGCTCATTGAGTAAAGGTGTATAAATGAAACATAATGCATGGCATCATGCAGTTTGTGATAGATTGGATTACTACGAGGCTTTGTTATAGCTATTACGGTCTTTAATTTTGTCACTATTTAAAATTGAGCTAGCTTAACGTTGGCATTGGATTCGTACCATTCTGAACTCTAAATCAAAAGTTATAGATGATTTAGTGTAGACATATCAAGATGATCTGCCAGTTCAAATGATAATTATAAACTGATCATTGGTTCTCCTTGAGAAAAGGCTTATAAAGAAAGCATAACGCATGACATCACGCAGGTTGGGATAGATTGGATTACTTGGAGGCTTTGTCGTAGGTATTTCACTCTCAAATATTGTCACAAAAAATTGAATATTGAGCTAGCTTAACGTGCGCATTGGATTCGTGTCATTATGAAATCTAAATCAAAAGTTATAGACGATTTAGGGCGGACATGTCAAGTTGATTGGCCAGTTAAAATGATCATTCTAAACTGATCATTGGTGCTCCTTGATTAAAGGCTTATAAAGAAAATGTGATGCATGACATCATGCAGTTTGGGATAGATTAGATTACTTGGAGGCTATGTCGTACCTCTTTCAGTCTCAAATATTGTCACAATATAGAATATTGAGCTAACTTAACGTGGTCGTTAGATGTATGTCATTTTCAACTATAAATTAAAAGTTAAAGACGATTTAGTGCGGACATGTCAACTTGATCTAGTAGTTAAAATGATCATTCTCAAATGATCATTGGTTCTCATTGAGTAAAGGCATATAAATAAAGCATAATGCATGGAATCATACAGTTTGGGATAGATTGGATAACTAGGAGGCTTTGTCCTGCCGCTTTGGGTCTTAAATTTTGTCACAATATAGAAACTTGAGCTAGCTTTACTTTGACGTTGGATTCGTGTCATTCTGCAATGTAAATCAAAAGTTATAAACGATTTTTTGCGGACATGTCTACTTAATCAGCTAGTTAAAATGAACATTTTAATATGATGATTGGTGCTTATTGAACAAAGGTTTACAAATGAAGTATAACACACGACATCACGCAGTTTCGATATATTGGATTACTTTGAGGCTTTGTCGTAGCTTTTTCAGTCTCAACTGTTGTCACAATATGGAAAATTGAGCTAGCTTAGATTGGACGTTGGATTCAACTCATTTTGAGTTCTAAATTAAAAGTTAAAGATGATTTACTGTCGACGTGTCAAATTCATCATCTAGTTAAAATGATAATTCTAAACTGATCATTGGTGCTCATTGAGTACAGGTGTATAAATGAAGCATAATGCAGGAATCATGCAGTTTCAGATATATTGGATTACTTGGAGGCTTTTTCATAGCTTTTTCAGTCATAAATTCTGTCCCAATATTGAAAATTGATCGAGCTTAACGTAGGCATTGGATTCATGTTATTTTGAACTCTAAATCAAAAGTTACGGACAATTTAGTGTGGACATGTCAAATTGATCGCCCAGTTAAAATAATCATTCTAAACTGGTCATTGGTGCTCCTTGAGTAAACGCTTATAGTGAAAGCATAATGCATAGCATCAGACAGTTTGCGATAGATTGGATTACTATGAGGCTTTGTCGTACCTCTTTCAGTCTCAAATATTGTCACAATATTGAATATGGAAGTAGCCTAACGTGGGCATTAAATTCATCTCATTTTGAGCTATACATTAAAAGTTGAAGACAAGTTAGTGCAAACATTTCAAGTTGATCAGATGATTAAAATGATCATTCTAAACTGATCATTGGTGCTCCTTGAGCAAAGGCTATTAAATGAAGCATAATGCATGACAACACGTAATTTTGGATACATTGGATTACTTGGAGGCTTTGTCATAACTCTTTCAGTCTCTAATGTTGTCACGATATTGAAAATTGAGTTAAATTAATGTGGGCATTGGTCCCAATAATGTTGTCAACTTGATCTACTATTTAAAATGATCATTCTAAACTGATCATTGGTGCTCATTGACTAAAGGCATATAAATGAAGCATAATGGTTGGCATCACGCACTTTAGGATAGATTGGATTACTTGGATGCCTTTTCGTACATATTTCAGTCTTAAATTTGGTCAAATATAGAAAATAGAGCTAGCTTTACTTGGGCGTATGATTCGGGTAATTCCGAAATGTAAATCAAAAGTTATGGACGATTTAGTGTGACCAGTCAAGTTGATCGGCGAGTTAAAATGAACATTCTAAACTCAACATTTTTTCTCAGTGAACAAAGGTTTACAAATGAAGCATAATTCATGGCATCACACAGTTTGGGATATATTGGATTATTTTGAGGGTTTGTCGTACCTCTTTCAGTCTCAAATGCTGGCAAAATATGGAAAATTGATCTACCATAACGTGGGTGTTGGATTCGTCTCATTTTGAGCTCTAAATTAAAAGTTAAAGATGATTTTGTGCAGACATGTCAAGTTGATCAGCTATTTAAAATGGTCATTCTAAACTGATCGTTGGTGCTTATTCTGTAAAGCTGTATAAATGAAGCATAATGCATGGAATCACGCCATTCAGGATAGAGTGGATATTTGGAGGCTTTTTCATAGCTACTTCGGTCATAAATTTTTTCACAATATAGAAAATTGAGGTAGCTTAACGTTGGCGCTGGATCCGAGTGATTATGAACTCTAAATGAAAAGTTACTGATGATTTAGTGTAAACAGGTCAAGTTTATCGGCTAATTAAAATGATCATTTTAAACTGATCTTTGGTGCTCCTTGAGTAAACGCTTATAGTGAAAGCATAATGAATGACATCACGCAGTTTGGGATAGATTAGATTATTTAGACGCTTTGTTGTATCTCTTTCAGTCTCAATTATTTTCACAATATGGAATATTGAGCTAGCATAACGTAGGCATTTGATTCATCTCATTTTGAGCTCTAAATTTAAAGTTAAAGACAATTTTGTGCGGACATGTCAAGTTGATCAGCTGATTAAAATGATCATTCTACACTGATCATTAGTGCTCCTTGAGTAAAGGCTTATAAATGAAGCATAATGCATGGCATCACGCAATTTGGGATACATTGGATTACTTGGAGGCTTTTTCGTAACTTTTTTAGTCTCAAATGTTGCCACGATATTGAAAATTGAGCTTGATTAATGTGGACGTTGGATTCCTGTCATTTTGAGTTCTAAATCAAAGTTAAAGATGATTTAGTGCGGACATGTCAAGTTGATAAGTTAGTTAAAATGATCATTATAAATTGGTCATTGGTGCTCCTTGAGAAAAGATTTACAAATGAAGCATAATGCATTGCATCACGCAGTTTAGGATAGATTGGATTACTTGGAAGCTTTGTCGTACCTCTTTCAGTGTCAAATATTGTCACAATATGGAATATCGAGCTAACTTAACGTAGGCATTTTATTCATGGCATTTTGATCTCTAAATTAAAAATTAAAGACGATTTAGTGGGGAAATATCAACTTGATCTGCGAGTTAAAATGATCATTCTAAACTGATCATTTGTGCTCATTGACTAAAGGCATATAAATGAAGCATAGTGGTTGGCATCACCCAGTTTGGGATAGATAGGATTACTTGGAGGCCTTGTCGTACATATTTTGGTCTTAAATTTTGTCAAATATAGAAAATAGAGCTAGCTTTACTTGGGCGTTGGATTGGTGTCATTCTGAAATGTAAATCAAAAGTTATGGAGGATTTAGTGTGGACAGTCAAGTTGATCAGCCACTTAAAATTAACAATCTGGAATGATCTTTCTTCTCATTGAGCAAAGGTTTACAAATGAAGCATAATGCATGGCATCACACAGTTTGGGGTATACTGAATTACTTTCAGGGTTTCTCGTAGCTCTTTCAGTCTCAAATGTTGGCAAAAATATGGAAAATTGAGCTAGCCTAATATGGGCCATGGATTCGTCTCATTTTGAGTCTAAATTAAAAGTAAAAGATGATGTAATACAGACATGTTAAGTTGATCAGCTAGTTAAAATCATCATTCTAAACTGATCATTGGTGCTGATTGAGTAAAGACGTATAAATGAAGCATAATGCATGCAATCACGCAATTTGGGATAGAGTGGATTATTTGGAGGCTTTGTCATAGCTACTTGCGTTATAAATTTTGTCACAATATAGAAAATTGAGCAAGCTTAACGTGGGCCTTGAATTTGTGTCATTCTGAATTCTAAATCAAACAATACAAACGATTTAGTTCGTACATGTTAAGTTGATCGGCTAGTTAAAATGATCATTTTAAACTGATCATTGGTGCTCCTTGAGTAAACGCTTATTGTGAAAGCATAATGAATGGCATCACACATTTTGGGATCGAATGGATTACTTGGAAGATTTGTCGTAGCTCTTTCAGTCTCAAATATTGTCACAATATGGAATATTGAGTTAGCCTAACGTGGGCATTGGATTCATCTCATTTTGAGCTATAAATTTAAAGTTGAAGACAATTTAGTGCGGACATGTCAAGTTGATCAGCTGATTAAAATGATCATTCTAAACTGATCATTAGTGCTCCTTGAGTAAAGGCTTATAAACGAAGAATAATGCATGGCATCACGCAATTTGGGATACATTGGTTTACTTGGATGCTTATTCGTAACTCTTTCAGTCTCAAATGTTGCCACGATATTGAAAATTGAGATAGATTAATGTGGGCATTGGATTCCTGTTATTTTGAACTCTAAATCAAAAGGTAAAGACGATTTAGTACGGACATGTCAAGTTGATCAGTTAGTTCAAAGGATCATTCTAAATTTATCATTGGAGCTCCTTGAGAAAAGGTTTACAAATGAAGCATAATGCAGTGCATCACGCAGTTTAGGATAGAAGGGATTACTTGGAAGCTTTGTCGTACCTCTTTCAGTCTCAAATGTAGTCATGATATGGAATATCGAGCTAACTTAATGTGGGCATTTTATTCATGTCAATTTGAACTCTGAATTAAAAATTAAAGATGATTTAGTGCGAACATGTTAACTTGATCTCCTAGTTCAAATGATAATTCTAAACTGATCATTGGTGCTCAATGACTAAAGGCATATAAATGAAGCATAATGGTTGGCTTCACGCAGTTTGGAATAGATTGGATTACTTGGAGGCCTTATCGTAGCTAGTTCGGTCCTAAATTTTGTCATATATAGAAAATATAGCCAGCTTTACTTAGGCGTTGGATTCATGTCATTCTAAAATATAAAACAAAAGTTATGGACGACTTAGTGTGGATAGTCAAATTGACCAGCCAGTTAAAATGAACGTTCTCAACTGATCATTTTTTCTCATTGAGCAAAGGTTTACAAATGTAGTATAATGCATAGCATCACACAGATTTGGGATATACTGGATTACTTTAAGGGTTTTTCGTAGCTCTTTCAGTCTCAAATGTTGGCAAAATATGGAAAATAGAGCTAGCCTAACATGGGCATTGGATTCGTCTCATTTTGAGGTCTAAATTAAAAGTTTATGATGATTTCGTGCGGACATGTCAAGTTGATAAGCTAGTTAAAATGATCATTCTAAATTGATCTTTGGTGCTCACTGAGTAATGGCGTATAAATGAAGCATAATGCATGGAATCACACAATTCGGAATAGAGTGGATTATTTGGTGGCTTTTTCATAGCTACTTCGGTCTTAAATTTTGTCACAATATAGAAAATTGTGCTAGCTTAACGTTGGTGTTCGATTCGTGTCATTCTGAACTTTAAATCAAAAGTTAGAAACGATTTAGTGTGGAGATGTCAAGTTGATCGACTAGTTAAAATGATCATTTTAAGCTGATCATTGGTGCTACTTGAGTAAACACTTATTATGAAAGCAGAAATTTATGGCATCACGTCGTTTGGGATAGATTGGATTACTTGGAGGCTTTGTCGTAACTCTTTCAGTCTCAAATGTTATCACAATATTGAAACTTGAGCTAGATTAATGTGGGTGTTGGGTTCCTGTCATTTTGAGCTATAAATCAAAAGTTAAAGACAAAATAGTTCAAACATGTCAAGTTGATCAGTTAGTTAAAATGATCATTCCAAATTGATCATTGGTGCTCTTTGAGAAAATGTTTACAAATGAAGCATAATGCATGGTATCACACAATTTAGGAAACATTGGATTACTTGGAGTCTTTGTATTACCTCTTTCAGTCTCAAATATGCACAATATTGAAATCGAGCAAATTTAACGTGGGCGCTGGATTCATGTCAATTTGAACACTATATTAAAACTTTAATATGATTTAGTGCGGACATGTCAACTTGATCTGCTATTTAAGATGATCATTCTAAAATGATCATTTGTGCTCATTGACTAAAGCCATATAAATGAAGCATAATGGATGGTATCACGTAGTTTGAGATATATTGGATTACTTGGAGGCTTTGCCGTAGCTATTTCGGTCTTAAATTTTGTCAAATATAGAAAATAGAGCTAGCTTTACTTGGGCGTTGGATTCTTGTCATTCTGAAATGTAAATCATAAGTTATAGAAGATTTAGTGTGGACAGTCAAGTTGATCAGCCAGTTAAAATAAACATTATAAACTGATCATTTTTTCTCATTGAGCAAAGGTTTACAAATGAAGCATAATGCATGGCATCACATAGTTTGGGATATATTTGATTACTTTGAGGGTTTGCCGTAGCTCCTTCAGTTTCAGATATTGGCAGAATATGGAAAATTGAGCTAGCCTAACGTGGACATTGGATTCATCTCATTTGGATCTAGCATAATGCATGGCATCACATAGTTTGGGATATGTTGGATTACTTTGAGGGTTTGCCATAGCTCTTTCACTTTCACATATTGGCAGAATATGGAAAATTGAGCTAGCCTAATGTGGACATTGGATTCGTCTCATTTGGATCTGTAAATTAAAAGTTAAAGATGATTTAGTGCGGACATGTTAAGTTGATCAGCTAGTAAAAATGATCATTCTAAACTGATCATTGCTGCTCATTGAGTAATGGCGTATAAATGAAGCATAATGCATGGACCCACGCAATTTGGGATAGAGTGGATTATTTGGTGGCTTTGTCATAGCTACTTCGGTCATAAATTTAGTCACAATATAGAAAATTGAGCTAGCTTAATGTTGGCATTGGATTCGTGTCATTCTGAACTTTAAATCAAAAGTTACGGACGATTTAGTGCAGACAAGTCAAGTTGATCGGTTAGTTAAAGTGATCACTCTAAACTGATCATTGTTGCTCCTTGGTTAAACGCTTATAATGAAAGCATAATGCATGGCATCACGCAATTTGGGATATATTGGATTACTTGGAAGCTTTGTCATAGGTCTTTCAGTCTCAAATATTGTCACAATATGGAATATTGAGCTAGATTAATGTGGGTGTTGGATGCTTGTCATTTTCAGCTCTAAATCAAAAGTTAAAGACGATTTAGTTCGAACATGTCAAGTTGATCTGTTAGTTAAAATGATCATTCTAAATTGATCATTGGTGGTCTTTGAGAAAATGTATACAAATGAAGCATAATGTATCGTATCATGCAATTTAGGATACATTGGATTACTTGGAGGCTTTGTCGTACCACTTTCAGTCTCAAATATAGCACAATATGGAAATCGAGCTAATTTAACGTGGGCCTTGGATTCATGTCATTTTGAACTCTAAATTAAAACTTTAAGACGATTTATTGCGGACATGTCAACTTGACCTGTTAGTTCAGATGATCATTCTAAAGTGATCATTGGTGCTCATTGACAAAAGGCATATAAATAAAGCATAATGGATGGCATCACGTAGTTTGAGATAGATTGGATTACTTGGAGGCTTTGCCGTATCTATTTTGGTATTAAATTTTGTCAAATATACAAAACAAAGCTAGTTTTACTTGAGCGTTGGATTCGTATCATTCTGAAATGTAAATCAAAAGTTACAAACGATTTAGTGTGGACAGTCAAATTGATCGGCCAGTTAAAATAAACATTCTAAACTGATCATTTCTTCTCATTGAGTAAGGGTTTACAAATGAATCATATTGCATGGCATCACATAGTTTGGGATATATTAGATTAATGTGAGGGTTTTCCGTAGCTCTTTCAGTCTCACATGTTGGCAAAATATGGAAAATTAAGCTAGCCTAATGTGGGTGTTGGATTCGTTTCATTTTGAGGTCTAAATTAAAAGTTTAAGATGATTAAGTGCGGACATGTCAAGTTGATCAGCGAGTTAAAATGATCATTCTAAACTGGTCATTGGTGCTCATTGAGTACTGGCGTATAAATGAATCGTAATGCATGGAATCACGCAATTTCGGGATAGAGTTGATTGTTTGGTGGCTATGTCATAGCAACTTCGGTCATAAATTCTGTCACAATATAGAAAATTGAGCTAGCTTAATGTTGGCGTTGGATTCATGTCATTCTGAACTTCAAATCAAACATTACAGATGATTTAGTGCGGACATGTCAAGTTGATCGACTAGTTAATATGGTCATGTTAAACTCATCATTGGTGCGCCTTGAGTAAACGATTATAATGAAAGCATAATGCATGTCATCACGCAGTTTGGGATATATTGGATTACTTGGAGGCTTTGTCGTAACTCTTTTAGTCTCAAATGTTGTCACAATATTGAAAATTGAGCTAGATTAACGTGGGTGTTGGATTCCTGTCATTTTGAGCTCTAAATCAAAAGTTAAAGACGATTTAGTTCAAACATGTCAAGTTGATCAGTTAGTTGAAATGATCATTCTAAATTGATCATTGGTGCTCTTTGAGAAAATGTATACAAATGAAGCATAATGCATTGTATCACGCAATTTAGGATCCATTGGATTACTTGGAGGCTTTGTCGTACCTCGTTCTGTCTCAAATATTGCACAATATGGAAATCGAGCTAATTTAACTTGGGCCTTGGAATCATGTCATTTTAAACTCTAAATTAAAACTTTAAGACGATTTATTGCGGACATGTCAACTTAATCTGTTAGTTAAGATGATCATTCTAAAGTGATCATTGGTGCTCATTGACTAAAGGCATATAAATAAAGCATAATGGATGGCATCACGTAATTTGAGATAGATTGGATTGCTTGGTGGCTTTGTCGTAGCTATTTTGGTCCTAAATTTTGTCAAATATAGAAAATAAAGCTATCTTTACTTGGGCGTTGGATACGTGTCATTCTGAAATGTAAATCAAAAGTTACAGACAATTTAGTGTGGACAGTCAAGTTCATCGGCCTGTTAAAATAAACATTCTAAGCTGATCATTTTTTCTCATTGAGCAAAGGTTTACAAATGAAGCATAATGCATGGCATCACATAGTTTGGGATATATTGGATTACTTTGAGGGTTTACTATAGCTCTTTCAGTCTCACATGTTGGCATAATATGGAAAATTAAGCTAGCCTAACGTGGGTGTTGGATTCGTCTCATTTTGATCTGTAAATTAAAAGTTAAAGATGATTTAGGGCCGGCATGTCAAGTTGATCATCGAGTCAAATGATCATTCTAAACTGATCATTGGTGCTCATTGAGTAAAGGCATATAAGCATAATGCATGGAATCACGAAATTTGGGATAGAGTGGATTATTTGGAGGCTTTGTTTGGTCATAAAGGCATATAAGCATATAAGCATAATGCATGGCATAACGTAGTTTGGGATATATATTGGATTACTTGGATGCTTTGTCGTAGCTCTTTAAGTCTCAAATGATGTCACAATATAGAGAATTGAGCTAGCCTAACGTGGGTGTTGGATTCATCTCATTTTGAGCTCTAAAATAAAAGTTAAATACGATTTAGTGCGGACATGTCAAAGTTATAAGCTAGTTAAAATGATCATTCTAAACTGATCATCGGTGCTGATTGAGTAAAGGCATATAAATGAAGCATAATGCATGGTATCACGCAGTTCGGGATAGTGGATTATTTGGTGGCTTTGTCATAGCTATTTTGGTCTTACATTTTGTCACAATATAGAAAATTGAGCTAGCTTCAGTTGGCATTGGATTCGTTTCATTCTGAACACTAAATCAAAACTTATGGACGATTTAGTGCGGACATGTCAAGTTGATCGGCTAGTAAATGATCATTCTAAACTAATCATTTCTGCTCCTTGAGTAAACGCTTATAGTGCAAGCATAATGCATGACATCACGCAGTTTGGGATACATTGGATTACTTGGAGGCTTTGTCATAACTCTTTCAGTCTCAAATGTTGGCAAAATATGGAAAATAGAGCTAGCCTAACATGGGCATTGGATTCGTCTCATTTTGAGGTCTAAATTAAAAGTTTAAGATGATTTCGTGTGGACATGTCAAGTTGATAAGCTAGTTAAAATGATCATTCTAAATTGATCTTTGGTGCTCACTGAGTAATGGCGTATAAATGAAGCATAATGCATGGAATCACGCAATTCGGAATAGAGTGGATTATTTGGTGGCTTTTTCATAGCTACTTCGGTCTTAAATTTTGTCACAATATAGAAAATTGAGCTAGCTTAACGTTGGTGTTGGATTCGTGTCATTCTGAACTTTAAATCAAAAGTTAGAAATGATTTAGTGTGGAGATGTCAAGTTGATCGACTAGTTAAAATGATCATTTTAAGCTGATCATTAGTGCTACTTGAGTAAACACTTATTATGAAAGCAGAAATTTATGGCATCACGTCGTTTGGGATAGATTGGATTACTTGGAGGCTTTGTCGTAACTCTTTCAGTCTCAAATGTTATCACAATATTGAAACTTGAGCTAGATTAATGTGGGTGTTGGGTTCCTGTCATTTTGAGCTATAAATCAAAAGTTAAAGACAATTTAGTTCAAACATGTCAAGTTGATCAGTTAGTTAAAATGATCATTCCAAATTGATCATTGGTGCTCTTTGAGAAAATGTATACAAATGAAGCATAATGCATGGTATCACACAATTTAGGAAACATTGGATTACTTGGAGTCTTTGTATTACCTCTTTCAGTCTCAAATATGCACAATATTGAAATCGAGCAAATTTATCGTGGGCGCTGGATTCATGTCAATTTGAACACTATATTAAAACTTTAATATGATTTAGTGCGGACATGTCAACTTGATCTGCTATTTAAGATGATCATTCTAAAATGATCATTGGTGCTCATTGACTAAAGCCATATAAATGAAGCATAATGGATGGTATCACGTAGTTTGAGATATATTGGATTACTTGGAGGCTTTGCCGTAGCTATTTCGGTCTTAAATTTTGTCAAATATAGAAAATAGAGCTAGCTTTACTTGGGCGTTGGATTCTTGTCATTCTGAAATGTAAATCATAAGTTATAGACGATTTAGTGTGGACAGTCAAGTTGATCAGCCAGTTAAAATAAACATTATAAACTGATCATTTTTTCTCATTGAGCAAAGGTTTACAAATGAAGCATATTGCATCGCATCACATAGTTTGGGATATATTTGATTACTTTGAGGGTTTGCCGTAGCTCCTTCAGTTTCACATATTGGCAGAATATGGAAAATTGAGCTAGCCTAACGTGGACATTGGATTCATCTCATTTGGATCTAGCATAATGCATGGCATCACATAGTTTGGGATATATTGGATTACTTTGAGGGTTTGCCGTAGCTCTTTCACTTTCACATATTGGCAGAATATGGAAAATTGAGCTAGCCTAATGTGGACATTGGATTCGTCTCATTTGGATCTGTAAATTAAAAGTTAAAGATGACTTAGTGCGGACATATTAAGTTGATCAGCTGGTAAAATCGATCATTCTAAACTGATCATTGCTGCTCATTGAGTAATGGCGTATAAATGAAGCATAATGCATGGAACCACGCAATTTGGGATAGAGTGGATTATTTGGTGGCTTTGTCATAGCTACTTCGGTCATAAATTTAGTCACAATATAGAAAATTGAGCTAGCTTAATGTTGGCATTGGATTCGTGTCATTCTGAACTTTAAATCAAAAGTTACAGACGATTTAGTGCAGACAAGTCAAGTTGATCGGTTAGTTAAAGTGATCATTCTAAACTGATCATTGTTGCTCCTTGGTTAAACGCTTATAATGAAAGCATAATGCATGGCATCACGCAATTTGGGATATATTGGATTACTTGGAGGCTTTGTCATAGGTCTTTCAGTCTCAAATATTGTCACAATATGGAATATTGAGCTAGATTAATGTGGGTGTTGGATGCTTGTCATTTTCAGCTCTAAATCAAAAGTTAAAGACGATTTAGTTCGAACATGTCAAGTTGATCTGTTAGTTAAAATGATCATTCTAAATTGATCATTGGTGCTCTTTGAGAAAATGTATAAAAATGAAGCATAATGCATCGTATCATGCAATTTAGGATACATTGGATTACTTGGAGGCTTTGTCGTACCTCTTTCAGTCTCAAATATAGCACAATATGGAAATCGAGCTAATTTAACATGGGCCTTGGATTCATGTC
The DNA here is from genome assembly GCA_018901935.1 of Pugionium cornutum. NCBI lineage: Eukaryota > Viridiplantae > Streptophyta > Magnoliopsida > Brassicales > Brassicaceae > Pugionium > Pugionium cornutum. The sequence continues at coordinate 25,111,064 of JAENJI010000013.1, read as the reverse complement.
ATTTTGAACTCTAAATTAAAACTTTATGACGATTTATTGCGGACATGTCAACTTGATCTGTTAGTTAAGATGATCATTCTAAAGTGATCATTGGTGCTCATTGACTAAAGGCATATAAATAAAGCATAATGGATGGCATCACGTAGTTTGAGATTGATTGGATTACTTGGAGGCTTTGTCATATCTATTTTGGTATTAAATTTTGTCAAATATAGAAAACAAAGCTAGTTTTTACTTGGGCGTTGGATTCGTATCATTCTGAAATGTAAATCAAAAGTTACAAACGATTTAGTGTGGACAGTCAAATTGATCGGCCAATTAAAATAAACATTCTAAACTGATCATTTCTTCTCATTGAGTAAGGGTTTACAAATGAATCATATTGCATGGCATCACATTGTTTGGGATATATTGGATTACTATGAGGGTTTTCCGTAGCTCTTTCAGTCTCACATGTTGGCAAAATATGGAAAATTAAGCTAGCCTAATGTGGGCGTTGGATTCGTTTCATTTTGAGGTCTAAATTAAAAGTTTAAGATGATTTAGTGCGGACATGTAAAGTTGATCAGCGAGTTAAAATGATCATTCTAAACTGATCATTGGTGCTCATTGAGTAATGGCGTATAAATGAATCGTAATGCATGGAATCACGCAATTTCGGGATAGAGTTGATTGTTTGGTAGCTATGTCATAGCAACTTCGGTCATAAATTCTGTCACAATATAGAAAATTGAGCTAGCTTAATGTTGGCGTTGGATTCATGTCATTCTGAACTTTAAATCAAACGTTACAGACGATTTAGTGCGGACATGTCAAGTTGATCGACTAGTTAATATGATCATGTTAAACTCATCATTGGTGCGCCTTAAGTAAACGCTTATAATGAAAGCATAATGCATGGAATCACGCAGTTTGGGATATATTGGATTACTTGGAGGCTTTGTCGTAACTCTTTTAGTCTCAAATGTTGTCACAATATTGAAAATTGAGCTAGATTAATGTGGGTGTTGGATTCCTGTCATTTTGAGCTCTAAATCAAAAGTTAAAGACGATTTAGTTCAAACATGTCAAGTTGATCGGTTAGTTGAAATGATCATTCTAAATTGATCATTGGTGCTCTTTGAGAAAATGTATACAAATGAAGCATAATGCATTGTATCACGCAATTTAGGATCCATTGGATTACTTGGAGGCTTTGTCGTACCTCTTTCTGTCTCAAATATTGCACAATATGGAAATCGAGCTAATTGAACTTGGGCCTTGGAATCATGTCATTTTAAACTCTAAATTAAAACTTTAAGACGATTTAGTGCGGACATGTCAACTTGATCTGCTAGTTAAGATGATCATTCTAAAGTGATCATTGGTGCTCATTGACTAAAGGCATATAAATGAAGCACAATGGATGGCATCACGTAATTTGAGATAGATTGGATTGCTTGGTGGCTTTGTCGTAGCTATTTTGGTCTAAAATTTTGTCAAATATAGAAAATAAAGCTAGCTTTACTTGGGCGTTGGATACGTGTCATTCTGAAATGCAAATCAAAAGTTACAGACGATTTAGTGTGGACAGTCAAGTTCATTGGCCTGTTAAAATAAACATTCTAAGCTGATCATTTTTTTCTCATTGAGCAAAGGTTTACAAATGAAGCATAATGCATGGCATCACATAGTTTGGGATATATTGGATTACTTAGAGGGTTTACTATAGCTCTTTCAGTCTCACATGTTGGCATAATATGGAAAATTAAGCTAGCCTAACGTGGGCGTTGGATTCGTCTCATTTTGATCTGTAAATTAAAAGTTAAAGATGATTTAGGGCCGGCATGTCAAGTTGATCATCGAGTCAAATGATCATTCTAAACTGATCATTGGTGCTCATTGAGTAAAGGCATATACGCATAATGCATGGAATCACAAAATTTGGGATAGAGTGGATTATTTGGAGGCTTTGTTTGGTCATAAAGGCATATAAGCATATAAGCATAATGCATGGCATCACGTAGTTTGGGATATATATTGGATTACTTGGAGGCTTTGTCGTAGCTCTTTAAGTCTCAAATGATGTCACAATATAGAGAATTGAGCTAGCCTAACGTGGGTGTTGGATTCATCTCATTTTGAGCTCTAAAATAAAAGTTAAATACGATTTAGTGCGGACATGTCAAAGTTATCAGCTAGTTAAAATGATCATTCTAAACTAATCATCGGTGCTGATTGAGTAAAGGCGTATAAATGAAGCATAATGCATGGAATCACGCAGTTCGGGATAGTGGATTATTTGGCGGCTTTGTCATAGCTATTTTGGTCTTAAATTTTGTCACAATATAGAAAATGGAGCTAGCTTCAGTTGGCATTGGATTCGTTTCATTCTGAACACTAAATAAAAACTTATGAACGATTTAGTGCGGACATGTCAAGTTGATCGGCTAGTAAATGATCATTCTAAACTAATCATTTCTGCTCCTTGAGTAAACGCTTATAGTGCAAGCATAATGCATGACATCACACAGTTTGGGATAGATTGGATTACTTGGAGGCTTTGTCATAACTCTTTAAGTCTCAAATGTTGTCACCATATGGAAAATTGAGCTAGCCTAACGTGGTCATTGGATTCATCTCATTTTGAGCTGTGAATTTAAAGTTAAAGGCGATTTAGTGCGGACATGTCAAGTTCATCAGCAAGTTAAAATGATCATTCTAAATTGATCATTGGTGCTCATTGAGCAAAGGCCTATAAATAAAGCATAATGTATGTAATCACACAGTTGGGAATAGAGTGGATTATTTGGATGCTTTGTCCTAGCTATATCGGTTTTAAATTTTGTAACAATATAGTAAATTGAGCTAGCTTAACATTACCATTTGATTTTGTCATTTTAAACTCGAAATCAAAAGTTACGGATGATTTATTGCGAACATGTTTAGTTTATTAGCTAGTGAAATGATCATTCTAAACTTATCAATAGTGCTTATTGAGAAAAGGATTACAAACGAAGCATAATGCATGACATCATGCAGTTTGGGATATATTGGATTTCTTGGAGGCTTTGTCGTAGCTATTTCGTTATTAAATTTTGTCAATTATAGAAATTAGTGCTAGCTTTACTTGTGTGTTGGATTCCTGTTATTCTGAAATGTACAAAAAAAGTTACGGACGATTTAGTGTGGACATGTCAAGTTGATCGACCAGTTAAATGAATATTTTAAACTGCTCATTGGTGGTCATTGAGCCAAGGTTTACAAATGAAGCATAATGCATGGCATCACACAGTTTGGGATATATTGGATTACTTTGAGACTTGGTCATTGGTCTTTCAGTTTCAATGTTGTCGTAGTATGGAAAATTCATCTAGCCTAACGTGGACGTTGGATCCATCTCATTCTGAGCTCAAAATTAAAAGTTAAAGACGATTTAGTGCGGACATGTCAAGTTGATCAGCTAGTTAAAAATGATCATTGGTGTTCATTGAGTAAAGGCATATAAATGAAGCATAATGCATGGAATCACGCAGTTCGGGATAGAGTGGATTATTTTGAGGCTTTTTCATAGCTATTTCGGTCTTAAATTTTGTCATAATATAGAAAATTGAGCTAGCTCAACATTGGCATTGGATTCCTGGCATTCTGAACTATAAATCAAAAGTTACCGACGATTTAGTGTGGACATTGCAAGTTCATCGGCTAGTTAAAATGATCATTCTAAACTAATCATTGGTGCTCTTTGAGTAACGCTTATAATGAAAGCATAATGAATGGCATCACGTAGTTTCGGATAGATTGGATTACTTGGAGGCTTTGTCATTACTTGGAAGCTTTGTCGTAGCTAATGAAGCATAATGCATGGCATCAACCATTTTTCTATAGATTGGATTACTTGGAAGCTTTGTCGTAGCTATTATAGTTTTAAATTTTTCCACAATAGAGAAAATTTAGCTAGATTAACATGGGCGTTGCATTCGTTTCATTCAGAGCTCTGAATCAAAAGTTATAGACTATTTAGTGCGGAGAAGTCAAGTTGATCGGGAAGTTAAAATGATCATTCTAAACCGATCATTGCTGCTCATTGAGTAAATACTTATTAATGAAGCATAATGCATGGCATCACGCAGTTTGCGATGGATTCGATTACTTGGATGCTTTGTCGTAGTTATTTCAGTTCTTAATTTTGTCACAATATAGAAAATTGGGCTTGCTTAACGTGGGCGTTGGATTTGTGTCATTCTTAGCTTTCAATCAGAAGTTACGGACGATTTTGTGTGGACATGCAAGTGTATTGGCCAGTTAAAATGATCATTTTTAACTTATCATTGGTGCTCATTGAGTAGAGGCTTATTAATGAAGCATAATTCGTGGCATCACGCAGTTAGCGATTGATTCGATTACTTCCAGGCTTTGTCGTAGCTATTTTAATCTTAAATTTTGTAACAATAGAGAAAATTGAGCTAGCTTAACGTGGGCATTGGATTCATGACATTGTGAGCTCTTAATCAAAATTTACAGATGAATTTGTTGGACATGTCTAGTTGAGCGGCGAGTTAAAATGATCATTCTAAATTGATTATTGGTGCTCATTGAGTAAAAGCCTATTGATGAAACATAATGCATGTCATCAAACAATTTGCGATAAATTGGATTACTTGGAGGCTTTTTCGTAGCAATATCAGTCTTTAATTTTTTTACAATATAGAAAACTGAGTTAGCTTAACATGGACGTTGGATTCGTGTCATTCTGAGCTCTGAATCAAAAGTGACAGACTATTTAGTGCGGAAAATCAAGTTGATCAGCCAGTTAAAATGATCATTCTAAACTAATCATTGGTGCTAATTGACTAAAGGCCTATTATTGAAGCATAATGTGTGGCATCACACAGTTTGCGATAGATTCGATGACTTGGAGGATTTTTGTCGTAACTATTTCAGTTCTAAATTTTGTCACAATATTGAATATTGAGCTGGTGATTTGGTCCGAGTCTTCTTGTGTGGAGCTTCAGCTGGCCACGTTATCGCGTGAGCCGGCTGTGCCGTGGGTTGAGCTGGCCAAAATGTTGTCGGAGCCGGCCGGAACACTAGGTGAGCTGGCGGTGCCATCAGCCGAGCCAGTGGTGTTTTTCACGTCGCCGCCTGTTGGGCCGTGGGCCTCTTCGCCGGTGGATTTGGTCGGCCCAGCCCTACTTATCATCGGGTGGGCGGTAACGCTTGGCCCGGCCAAGTCAACTATCTGCCCGACTGTCTCAGGCAGGCCTTCTTCACGATCTGGTCGGCCATAGTCACGATCTGGCCGGCCATTTGATCTGGTGTCCTCATCATCCCCTCCCTCTTCACTAGGTTTTGTCGTCAAAACTTGATCATCTGCAAGGAAGGGTGCTAAATCAGTCACATTGAACTCACCTGGAAGTTCCAGTCGGTAGGCGGCGTTGTTGATTCTCTTCAGGATTCTGAGTGGTCCATCTTCTCTTGGGGTTAGCTTGGAACTCCTTTGGTGGGGGAATCTCTCCTACCGTAAGTGTAGCCACACCCAATCGCCTGGTTGGAAGATCATCTCCTTTCGTCCCTTGTTGGCATGAGTCACGTACTGTCCGGTCCTCTTCTTTAGGTTCTCCATGACCTTCTGGTGCAACTTCTTGATGAACTATGCTTTAGATTCTCCGTTGAGGTTGGTCATCTCTGCTGGTCGCAGTGGTGTTTGCTCCGAGGGTGTTTGAGGGTTGAAGCCAAAGACAACTTCAAATGGGGTCTTCTTGGTGGCTTAGTGCACTGCTCGGTCGTAAGCAAACTCTATGAATGTCAGGCACTCCACCCATGTCTTGAGGTTCTTCCCAAGGGTGGTCCTGAGAAGAGTAGATAGAGTCCGGTTGACCACCTTAGTTTGGCAATCTGTGTGAGGGTGTCACATGGTGGAGAACAGAAGCTTCGTGCCTAGCTTTCTCCAAAGGGTCCTCTAGAAGTGGCTTAGGAACTTGGTGTCTCTGTCTGATATGATGGTCCTTGGCACTCCATGAAGGCGCACTATCTCCTTGAAAAATAGCTGTGCTGTTTGTGTGGCATCATTAACGTTTGCACATGGTATGAAGTGGGCCATCTTAGAGAAACGGTCTACCACTACAAAGATGGCATCTTTGTTGTTGATCCTGGGCAGGCATAGAATGAAGTCCATTGAGATGTCTACCCATGGATGCGTTGCTTTAAGCAGGGGAACATACAACCAATGAGGTTGTAGTCGGGACTTCGCCTTTCTGCAAGTGATACACCTTACATAGTGCGTTTCTACTATCCTCTTGATGTGTGGCCAGTAAAAGTGTTCTTTGACCACAGCCAGTATCTTGTCAACACAAAAGTAGCCCATAAGACCTCCTCCATGAGCTTCTCGGGTGATAAGCTCTCGTAGGGATCCCTTAGGTATGCATAGCCTCTGTTCTCGAGAGAAGAATCCATCATAAAGATAGAACTTGCCATGACTTTCCGTGACTCCCTGTGCCACGCTCCTTGTAACTCTCAGCAAAGTTAGGATCATCCTTGTCTAAGGCCTTAATGTGCTCAAATCCTAGGATCTTTGCCTCCATGGTTGATATCAAGGCATACTTCCTTGATAGTGCATAGACTACCACATTGTCCTTGCCCTTCTTGTACTTGATGGTGTAAGGGAAGGTCTAGATGTACTCCATCCACCTAGCATGGCTTCTCTTGAGGTTGGTTTTCCCTCAGAGGTGTTTGAGAGTGTCGTGATCACTGTGAATCACAAACTCCTTGGAGAACAAATAGCGTTGCCAAGTCTCCAATGCTCGGACTAGGGCATAGGGCTCCTTGTCGTAGGTGGGGTAGTTTATTGAGGCCCCACCTAACTTCTTACTGAAGTATGCAACTAGCCTTCCTTCTGATGTTAGAACCGCGCCTATGCCTATGCCTGAGGCATCACATTCCACTTCAAATGTTCTGTTGAAATCGGGCAGGACTAACACGGGGGCGTGAGTGAGGCTGTTCTTCAGGGCCTGAAAATGCCTTCACTTGGGCTTCTCCACAGCTGAACCCCATGTTCTTCTTTACTACTGCCATCAAGGGTGAGGCAATGCTGCTGAAGTTCGGCACGAATCTCCAGTAGAAGCTGGGCAGGCCGTTAAAGCTCCTTTCTTGGCTGATGTTGCTCGGTGTTGGCCACTCTTGTATGACTCAAATCTTTTATTCATGAACCTATAAGCCCTGTGAACTCACAACAAAGCCTAAGAAAACAAGCTTGTCAGTACAAAAGGTGCACTTCTTGAGATTGGCATAAAGCTCTTCTTGTCGAAGGGTTTTAACCACCATCTCAAGATGTGTAATGTGTTCCCTAAGGCATTTACTATAGACAAGTATGTCATCAAAATACACTACTAGAAAATTACTGATGTACGCCCTAAGAACTTGCTTCATAAAGCGCATGAAGGTGCTTGGGGCATTAGTCAAGCCAAATGGCATGACTGTCCACTCGTACAGCCCTTGCTTTTTTCTTGAAAGCAGTTTTCGACTCATCTCCTTTTTTCATTCTGACCTGGTGGTATCCACTCTTGACGTCTATCTTGGAGAAGACCGTGGCTCCACTCAGCTCATCCAACATGTCATCCAGCATGTCATCCAGCCGTGATATAGGGTGCAGGTACTTGACTGTGATGTTGTTTATGGCTCGGCAGTCTACACGCATTCACCAAGTGCCATCCTTCTTGGGGACTAGCAATACTGGCACGGCACATGGGCTGACGCTCTCTCAAACATAGCCTTTCTCCAAGAGCTCCTTAACTTGCTTCTCAAGTTCCTTGGTGATACAAGCCCTGAATCAAGGCCGTAACACTCGCGGGCTGGTTGGAGAAGATTAGACGAGAAAATCGGCCTTAGGCTTCTGAGATGGGGTTTTCTAGTGGCTATTGGATGGTGGGGTGAAGTGAACCACACGAGCGATGGAAAGTGTAACATCCGGGGCCTAAATTTAAACTGTGAAGCCCACAAAATTAGAAGTGAGGGTATAACGGACAATTATTCTAAAACACTAATTATTCCTAATGACTATAAAAGACGTCAGCAAAAAGGATTAGTGGCAACCGTTCATAAAAAACAAAAACAAGAAGAGAGAGAGAGATTTTGACAGAGCAGCGGGATAGAAAGTGCAACGTTGGAGAGTCCAGGGGCTCGTGTGTAACATCTCCGGAGGAAAAGAAATTAACCCAAACTTTGCCGTGAGGTGAGACGGGATCTACGATTTTCATTATACACTGATGTATATGTATTTTGATGAGTGCTTTGTTTAGGGAGAAAATTAGAGGTTGAATCATGTGTGGTGTTAGGGTTTTAGTTAATTGTTGCAAAAATGATGGTGTTTTTATCAGAAAAAAGGAGTTAAACCTATTAGGAATTTATAAGATAATAACTAAATAATTATTAAAATGATGAATAGGAATGTGGTGGTGTACGTGTGTGGTGGGGGAAAGGGGTATAAATATTAGGTTAATTTATTATTTTAAGGGAGATTATTATGTGACTTAATTATTAAGGAAGATAAATTGTTATGTGTTGATTTATTGGTTAAGAATACTAAATTATTTATGGTTGATTATGGTATAGTAAAATGAACCATAATCAATTAATTAATTAAAATAAATTAATATGATTATTAGATAAATATTAAACATTTAGTCTAAGCAAGTATAATGTTTGATTTATAAATGTGGGAATAAATTTCTGGTGAACATGATATTCACGTAACGCGGGTATGGTAGATTTGAACAACGTTAGTTGGGTCAACTACGTTGATGGGTGTTGGGCAACAACAACAGCGGTGTTGAGTCGTAGTTCATTAACGGCTGGCAGGCCAGAAACAACAGTTGACGTGACGGGAGCTCGACGTGAGCAACTAGGCCGACGTGGTCGGGGGGTAAAGCCGACGTGGCTTGGGGAGTTCCGAATCCTTAAACCGACGTGGTTAAGGATGAGGAGCAGTGGTTGTGACTTAGGCAAACATGGTTTAAATACATATATATTGGTAGTATTGTTGTCAACTTTTTGTGGGATCAATCGTGCTAGTTTTCATTCCTAAATAAAGTAATTATCAAGATTAGTAATGGGAATATGTGGGTAGGCGTGATCGTTTCACTGAGTAATTATGTTACTCATGCTTCCTTTTGGATGCAGGTGAGTTCGAGCAGTAGTGATGCAGTGACTCGGGATGCTGCTACATTTTGGGAATTTTTAAATATTATTTATTTATTTTATTTAGAATCTTGAGTATCGTTGAATAAATGAATTATAAGTTAAGTATGAGGCGATGACACGTGTCATGTATTTTGGAGACGGGTGTTACAATTTTGGTGTAACTTCTTGATGAATTCTGCCTTAGATGCTCCATTAAGGTTGGTCATTTCTGTTGGTGGCAGTGGTGTGTGCTCCAAAGGCGTTTGAGGGTTGAAGCCGTAGACCACTTCAAAAGGGGTCTTCTTTGTTGCTGAATGCACTGCTCAGTTGTAAGCAAACTCTATAAATGCAGGCACTCCACCATGTCTTGAGGTTCTTCCCTAGTGTGGTCCTGAGAAGAGTCGACAATGTCCGGTTGACTACTTCAGTTTGGCCATCAGTTTGAGGATGGCAGGTGGTAGAGAAGACCAGCTTTTTGCCTAACTTTCTCCAGAGGGTCCTCTAGAAGTGGCTGAGAAATTTGGTGTCTCTGTCTGACATGATGGTCCTTGGCACTCCATGAAGTCGTACTATCTCCCTGAAGAACAGTTCGACTGTTTGCGTGGCATCATTAACATTGGCACATGGGATGAAATGTGCCATCTTGGAAAATCGGTCTAACACTACAAAGATAGCATCTTTGGGGTTGATCTTGGGCAGACCTAGAACGAAGTTCATGGAAATGTCCACCCATGGATGTGTAGGTATGGGAAAACGGAGATACAACCCGTGAGGGTGTACTCGGGACTTTGCCTTCTTGCAAGTGATGCACCTTGCACAATGGGCTTCTACTGACCTCTTGATGTGTGGCCAATAGAAGTGCTCCTTGACCACTGCTAGTGTCATGTCAACACCAAAGTGGCCCATAAGACCTCCTCCATGAGCTTCTCGGGTGATAAGCTCTCATAGAGATCCTTGTGGTATACACAGCCTTCTTTCCCGGAACAAGAACCCATCATGGATGTAGAACTTGCCATTACTCCCTGTGCCACACTCCTTGTAGCTCTCAGCAAAGTCAGGATCATCCTTATACAGGTCCTTGATGTGCTCGAATCATAAGAATTTTGCTTCCATTGTAGATATCAAAGCAAACCTCCTTGATAGTGCATCGGCTACAACATTACACTTGCCCTTCTTGTACTTGATGACGTAAGGGAAGGTTTCTATAAACTCCATCCACCTAGCATGTCTTCCCTTGAGGTTGGTTTTCCCTCTAAGGTGTTTGAGAGTCTCGTGATCAGTGTGGATAGAGGTAATTCAACAACATGTAATGTTGCCAAGTCTCCAAAGTCTCCAAAGCTCAGACTAGGGCATAGAGCTCCTTGTCATAGGTGGGGTAATTCAGTGAGGCCCCACCTAACTTCTCACTGAAGTATGCCACTGGCCTTCCTCCTTGGGTTACCACTGCTCCTATGCCTATTCCAGAGGCATCACATTCCACTTCAAACATCTTGTTGAAATCGGGCAGGACTAGCATTGGTGCATGCGTGAGGCTGTCCTTCAAGGCTAAACCCCGCATTCTTCTTTACTACTGCCGTCAATGGGGAGGCAATGCTGCTAAAGTCGGGCACAAATCTCCTGTAGAAGCTGGCCAGACCATGGAAGCTTCTCACTTGGCTGATGTTGCTCGGTGTTGGCCTCTCTTGTATGGCTCGAATCTTTTCTTCATCAACCTGTAAGCCCTGTGAACTGACAACAAAGCCTAAGAAAGCAAGCTTGTCAGTACAAAAGGTGCACTTCTTGAGATTGGCATAAATCTCTTCTTGTCGAAGGGTTTTAAGCACCATCTCAAGATCTGTAAGGTGTTCCCGTAGGCATTTACTGTAAACAAGTATGTCACCAAAATAGACTACTATAAACTTACTGATGTATGCCCTAGGAACTTGTTCCATAAGGCGCATGAAGGTGCTTGGGGCATTAGTCAAGCAAAATGGCATGACTGTCCACTCATAGAGCCCTTGCTTTGTTTTGAAAGCAGTCTTCCACTCATCACCGTCTTTCATTCTGACCTGGTGGTATCCACTCTTGAGGTCTATCTTGGAGAACACCGTGGATCCACTCAGCTCATCTTGCATGTCATCCAGCCATGGTATAGGGTGCCGGTACTTGACTGTGATGTTGTTGATGGCTCGGCAGTCTAAGCACATTCTTCAAGTCCCATCCTTCTTGAGGACTAGCAATACCGGTACGGCACATGGACTAAGGCTCTCTCGAACATAGCCTTTCTCCAGGAGCTCCTTAACTTGCTTCTCAAGCTCCTTGGACTCCTCTGGACTCATCCGGTAGGCTGGTTGATTGGGCAAGGCTGGTTGATTGGGCAAGGCTGCTCCGGACACGAGGTCGATCTGATACTCTATGCCACATAAGGGAGGCAAGCCTGCTGGTATATCCTCGGGGAATAAATCCTGGAACTTATTGAGGAGGGCTGCTACTTCAGGAGGTAGCTCTACCTGTTCTTTTTCTACACTCAAAACTTCTTTGAAAACCATTAGTAACATTAAGTCCTTTGAAGCTAAAGCTCTCCGGACATGGCTCGGTTGAATGAGAAAATTAGATTTAATGATTTTTTTTCCTTACTCATTTGTTGTTGCAGCTCGTGTACCTGGGCAGGTGTGAGAGGAGCTAGGCTGACAATTCTCTTTCGTGCACAAAGGTGTATAGATTGGTCCAGCCATCATACCAAGGGGCACCCTTGGTATCTGGTGATGACCATAGGGCTCGTTGCCATTGCCCTATGCTTCTGGTTGCCGTTGAGGTCCTCTCGGCCAATGGTAATAGCCGTGAGGCTGTTGGCCCTCATCTCCATCCGGCTGGGGTTCCTCCTGTTCTGGCCGTGTCCTTGGGTGATCAGGACCTTCAGCAGGGTCTTGGTCAGCCCTCAGGTGCCTTATGGCCTGGAATCTCAGCGGCCTCTCAGCCCTCAGGTTCCTCCTGTTCTGGCTCGTTGCCATTGCCCTATGCTTCTGGTTGCCGTTGAGGTCCTCTCGGCCAATGGTAATAGCCGTGAGGCTGTTGGCCCTCATCTCCATCTGGCTGGGGTTCCTCCTGTTCTGGCCGTGTCCTTGGGTGATCAGGACCTTCAGCAGGGTCTTGGTCAGCCCTCAGGTGCCTTATGGCCTACAGCCTCTCGCTGATTGATGCGAGTTGTGTTTGGAGAGTGGTGAACATGGCCATCATGGCCTCTGTTGCGTGTTGATTTCGTCCTTCAGCCACCGTGTGCTACAAGAATAAAACAAGGTTAGTTGCTCCTAAGAGTTCTTTAGGAGGGTTTTCTTTTATAATAGGAGAAGACTCAAATAAAAGGAAAGTTGAAAAAAGGAAAAGATCTAATAATTAATTATACAAATCTTAGCAATTAATGGTGCAAATCTCCTAGATTTTTTTGGTCGATTTTGTTGATTTTCTTGTTTCTGTTTTTGTTGATTTTGATTTAACTTAAATAATAGTGGAAAATATGCTTTAACAAAAAGGAAAAACGAAGTTGTAAGGAAAAGGATGAATCTAGACCCTAGTGATGCACATAGGAGCTAGATGCACTCGGTTTGATTTTTATGTGTTATTTTTTGATTTTTTTAATGAAACTTAAACTAATGCACGAAATAGAAATAAGACAAAAGTAAATGATAGAAACAACCTGGTTTTAGGAGATTAAGCTCTGATACCAAAATGATACAAACCTTGAATCAAGGTGGTAACACTCGCAGCTGGTTGGAGAAGATTAGGTGAGAAACTCGGCCTTAGGCCTCTGGATAGGGGCTTTCTGGTGGGTATTGAATGGTAGGGTGAAGTGAACCACACGAGGGGTGATGAAACTCATGATAAATCACAACTTAAAAGCTAGGAGGGCTGGTCTCAAATAGGATTATAAGCGATAGAGTTTTAGGAGAAAAATTCGTAGGAAAAAGTGCTATCTTTATTAATAATCAAAATTTGTCGAAATACAATGCTGAAGGAGCCTTATTAATATGCTCGGCAGCTTTGACCTTTTAGGGCGACCCAAATAAAAATGGAAAAGATAAAAAATTGCATAAGGAAAATTACAAAAAAGGAATAACTGAAAAAGGACAACTATCTAAATTGTTCTTGACTCAATAAATGGAAAGCTTACTATTCCTACCCTGCAAAACAGAAAAGACAAGTATATAATTGAAAACTTACCTTTCTTACCTTTCGGCCAAGAAATGGAACGTGGCCGACATTGTGGCATGCACGTGCCTAGCTCCTAGTCTTCAACTTGGAGTAGGGTTACGAAATGTTGGGCCTTGACCTCTTTTGCCACGAGAGCCCAAGTCTCTGAAGTCTCTTGAGATTTTAAGAAGCCATTGGATTCTTCCTGGTACTCTTGGTCCAATGCTCCTTGTCGTTGGCCTTCTAGGAGCTTGTCTACCCACAAGCTGAACTTGTGGAAGAGTGCCCTTGTTCTGCTCCTTTTCATGGCTCCTGGTGGCACCACTGGTGTAGAGACTTCATCTAGGTTCATGCCTTGAAGCTGGTAGCTAAGTTGATCCGAGTCTCATTTGGAGGTGGAAATGGTGGTGCTATCGCTTGAGCCGGTTGGAATGTGCGTGGAGCTGGCCGAGTTGAGATCAGAGCCGGCCAGATCAGTTTGTGAGCCAGCAGCATCACCAGTTGGGCTGGAGGTTTGGGCCTCTCCGCAGAAGAATTTGGTCTGCCCGGCCCAGCTGATCATATGGCCGGCGGCAGTACCGCTTGGCCCGGCAGACACGCCAAATGGCCCGGCTGTCTCTGGCAAGCCTTCTGGTCGGCCATTTTGGTCTTCTGGCCGGCCAGACGATCTCATGTCCTCATGAACGTTCCTTATAGCCTGGAATCTTAATGGCCATTCCACATGCTCAAGCCTTTCTTCGATGGATGCGAGTTGGGTTTGAAGTGTGATGAACATGGCCATCATGGCCTTGGTTGCATCCTGGTTTCCTCCTTCTGCCATCGTATGCTGCAAGAGAAACCAAGGGTGAGTTGCTCCTAAGAATTTCTCTGGGAATGGGTTTTTATAGTAGGTTAAAACCTAGAAGAAAAGGCAAAATAGAAAAAAGGAAAATTTGCAAAAGGAAAAAGACAATTAATGCTTCAATCTTATAGGATTCCTGATGAGGACACCAGATCGTCTGGCCGGCCAGAACATCAAAATGGCCGACCAGAAGGCCTGCCCGATACAGCCACGCCATTTGACGAGTCTTCCGGGCCAAGTGGTACCACCGGCCCTATGATCAGCCGGGCCGGGCCGACCAACTTTGCCGGCGAAGAGGCCCAAACCTCCAGCCAAACTGGCGGCGACATGACTAACAGCGCCGGCCCAGCTGGTGACACCGCCGGTCCAGCTGGTGACACCGCCGCCCCACCAATCACTGGCCGGCTCCGATTACAACTCGGCCAGCTCAACACACGGTCCAGCTGGCTCAAGCGATCACACGGCCATTTCAAGCTCTACACAAGGAGACTCAGACCAAATCAGATACTGGCTTCAAGGCATGAACCTAAAGGAAGTTTGTACACTAGTGGTACCACCAGGAGCCATGACAAGGAGCAGAACAAGGGTACTTTTCTACAAGTTCAGCTTGTGGGTAGACTCCTAGAAGACCAACGATAAGGAGCATTGGGCCAAGAGTGAAAGGAACAAGTCAAGGGTCTCAACATCTTAAAGTACTCCAGAGACTTGGGCTCTCACTGAAAAGGAGGTAAAGGCCCAACATTTCATAAACCTAGTTCAAGTCGAACGCTAAGCGTGTGTAACAAGGTCGACCAACTTCCATTTCTTGGCTGAATTGTAAGTAGGTAAGTTTTCAATTATAAGATTGCCTTTTCTGTTTTGCAGGGTAATAATTAGTAGTTTTCTATTTTATTGATTCAAGAACATTTAAGTAGATGTCCTTTTTCAGTTATTCCTTTTTGTAATTTTTCCTTTATAAACTTTTTTTATCTTTTCTTGTTCTTTTTGGGTCGACCCTTGAAGGTCAAACCTGCTAAGCATATTAATAAGACTCCTTTCAGCATTGTAGTTCGACAAGTTTTTGATATTAATAAAGAGAGTACTTTTTCTTAGAGTTTTTCTCACAAACTCTATCGCTTAGAACCCTAGTCGTGACCAGCCCTCCTAGGTACTAAGTTTGTGATTTATCACGAGGCTTTCCATCCCTCGTGTGGTTCACCTCATCCCACCATCCAAAACCCACCAGAAAACCCCACTCCAGTAGCCTATGGCTGAGTTTCTCGTCTAATCTTCTCCAACAGGTCCAAGATTGCTACGGCCTTGATTCAAGCCTTATATCATTTTTGTATCAGAGCTTAAGCTCCTACAAACCAGGTTTTTTCTATCCTTACTTTAGTTTTATTTCCAGTTCGTGCATTAGATTAATTACATTAAAAAATCACCTAAAAATAGAATCCGAGTGCATCCTTTCCTACATGCATCACTAGGTTAGATTCATTCTCTTCCTTGCATCTTTGTTTTTCCTTTTTGCTAAGAATATTTCCATTAATATCTTAATTAATCAAAAACTAAAAACAAAAAAATTATCCCAAAAACTCAAAAGAAAATCTTCTGGAAATCTAGGAAGATTTGCACATTAGTTGTCTTTCCTTTTGCTAGAGTTTTTCCTTTTCTCTAGTTTGCCTTTTTTTTTAAATTTTCTCCTATTATAAAAACCCTCTCCTAAAGAATTCGTAAGAGCAACTAACCCTATTTTCACTTGTAGCAAACGATGGCTGAAGGAGGTAATCAGGATGCCACCGAGGCCATGGTGGCCATGTTCATCACTCTCCAAACCCAACTCGCATCAATAGGTGAGAGGCTGGAGCATGTGGAAAGGCCGGTGAGATTATAGGCCATAAGGCACGTTAGGACTGGCTAAGACCCTGCTGAATGTCCTGACCACCCAAGGCCACTGCCAGAACAGGAGGAGCCCCACCTGGATGAAGATGAGGGCCACCAGACTCATGGCTATCACCCTAGGCCGAGAGGACCTCCACGGAATCCAGAAGTAGAGGACAATGGCTACGAGCCATATGGTCACCACCAGAGACCAAGAATCCCCCTAGACATAATGATAATTGAGATGACTATGCCTATAACCGGGTAGACAATCATGACGTCAAACTAACACCTCCAAGTTTTGCGGGAAAAGTAGACCCGAGGCCTATCTAGATTGGGAAAGGAGGATGGCATCTAACAGTTTGCAATAGATTGGGTTACTTGGAAGCTTTGTCGTAGCTATTTCACTCTTAAATTTTTCCATAATATAGAAAATTTAGCTACCTTAACGTGAGCGTTGGATTTGTGTCATTCTGAGCTCTGAATCAAAAGTTACAGATGATTTAGTGGGGACATTTCAAGCTGATCGGTCAGTTAAAATGATCATTCTAAACTGATCATTGGTGTTAATTGAGTAATGGCTTATAAATGAAGCATAATGCATGGGATCACGATTACTTGGAGGCTTTGCGCAGCTATTTATGTCTTAAATTTTGTTACAATATAGAAAATTAAGCTAGCTTAATGTGGGCATTGGATTCGTGTCATTCTGAGCGCTGAACCAGAAGTTATAGATGAGTTAGTGTGGACATGTCATGCTGATTGGGCAGTTAAATTGATCATTCTAAACTGATCATTAGTGTTGATTTAGTAAATGCTTATTAATGAAGCATAATGCATGGGATGAACCAGTTTGCGATAGATTGGATTACTTGGAGGCTTTCTCGTAGCAATTCCAGTCTTAAACTTAGTCACACTATGGAAAATTGAGCTACCTTAACGTGGGCTTTGTATTCCTGACATTCAGAGCTCAGAATCAAAAGTTGCGGACGATTACGTGCGGACATGTCCAGTTGACCGGATAGTTAAAATGATCATTCTAAACTGATCATTACTTCTCATAGAGTAAAGGCTTATAAATGAAGCATAATGCATGGCATCACGCTGTTCGGTCCTAAAGTTTGTCACAATATAGAAAATTGAACTAGATTAATGTGGGCATTGGATTCGTGTAATTCTGAGCTCTAATTCAAAACTACGTACAATTTTGTGCGGACATGTCAAGCTAATCGGGTAGTTAAAATGATCATTCTAACTAATCATTAGTGCTCATCGAGTAAAGGCTTATTAATGAAGCATAATGCATGGCATCAAGCAGTTTGCGATAGATTGGATTACTTGGAGGCTTTTTCGTAGCTATTTTAGTCTTAAATTTTGTCACACTATAGAAAATTAAGTTAGGTTAACATGGGCATTGGATCCATGTCACTCTGAGCTCCGAATCAAAAGTTACGGACGATTATGTGAGAACATATCAAGTTGACCGGCGAGTAAAATGATCATTCTAAACTGATCATTGGTGCCCATTGAGTAAAGGCTTATAAATGAAGCATAATGCATGGCATCATGCTGTTTCCGATATATTTTATAACTTGGAGGCTTTGCGCAGCTATTTAAGTCTTAAATTTTGTTACAATATAGAAAATCTAGCTAGCTTAACGTGGGCATTGAATTCATGGCATTCTGAGATCTGAATCAAAAGTTACATACGATTTAGTGCGGGTATGTCAACTTGCCCGGCGAGTTAAAATAATCATTTTAAACTGATCATTGGTGCACATTGAGTAAAAGCTTAACAATGAAGCATAATGCATGTCATCAAGCAATTTTCCATATATTGGATTACTTGGAGAACTTGTCGTAACCATTTTAGTCCTAAATTTTTTCACAATTTGGAAAATTGAGCTAACCTAATGTTACAGACGATTTAGTGAGGACATGTCAACTTGATTGGTCAATTAAAATGATCATTCTAAACTGATCAATTGTGCTCATTGAGTAAGGGCTTATTTATTAATGAAGCATAATGTGTGGCATCACGCAGTTTGCGATATATTTGATTACTTGGAGGCTTTGTTGTAGCTATTTCAGTCTTTAATTTTGTCACAATATAGAAAATTCAGCTAGGTTAACGTGGGCATTGGATTCGTGTCATACAGAGCTCTGAATCAAAAATTACGCAAGATTTTGTGTGGAAATGTCATGTTGACCGGTATTAAAAATGATCATTCTAAACTGATCATTGGTGCTCCTTGAGTAAGGGCTTATAAAGAAGCATAATGCATGGCATCACGCAGTTTGGGATAGATTGGATTACTTGGAGGCTTTTTCGTAGCTATTTTAGTCTTAAATTTCTTCACACTATAAAAAGTTGAGCTAGCTTAACGTGGGCATTGGATGCGTGTCATTCGGAGCTCTGAATCAAAAGTTACAGACGATTACGTGTGGACATGTCCAGTTGACTAGAGATCATTGGTGCTCATTGAGTAAAGCCTTATAAATGAAGCATAATGCATGGCGTCAATCTGTTTGCGATAGATTTGATTACTTGTAGGCTTTGCATCACTATTTAAGTCTTAAATTTTGTTACAATATAAAAGATTTAGCTAGCTTAACGTGGACTTTTGGTTCGTCTCAATCTGAGCTCTGAATCAAAATTTACGGACGATTTTATGCAGACATGCCAAGATGATGGGCGAGTTAAATGGTCATTCTAAACTTACCAATGGTCCTTATTGAGTAAAGGCATATAAATGAAGCATAATGCATGGCATCAAGCCGTTTGTGATACTTGGAGGCATTTTCGTAGTTATTTTAGTCTTAAATTTCATCACGCTACAGAAAATTTAGCTAGCTTAATGTGGGCATTGGATTCGTGTCATTCGGAGCTCTTAATCAAAAGTTACAGGAGATTTAATGCGGACATGTCAAGTTGCTCAATCAGTTAAAATGATCATTCTAAACTGATCATTTGTGCTCTTTCAGTAAAGGCTTATAAATGAAGCATAA
The DNA here is from genome assembly GCA_018901935.1 of Pugionium cornutum. Classification (NCBI taxonomy): domain Eukaryota; kingdom Viridiplantae; phylum Streptophyta; class Magnoliopsida; order Brassicales; family Brassicaceae; genus Pugionium; species Pugionium cornutum. The sequence continues at coordinate 25,092,031 of JAENJI010000013.1, read as the reverse complement.
TGCATGGCATCGCGCTGTTTGGGATAGATTCGAATACTTGGAGGCTTTGTCGCTATTTAAGTCTTAAATTTTGTTACAGTATAGAAAATTTAGCTAGCTTAACGTGGCCATTGGAATAGTGTCATTCTGAGTTGTGAATCAAAAGTTACGGACGATTGTGTGCAGACATGTCACGTTTATCGACGAGTTAAAATGATCATTCTAAACTTATCATTGGTGCTCATTGAGTAAATGATTATTAATGAAGCATAGTGCATGACATCAAGTAGTTAGTGATAGATTCGATCACTTGGAGGCTTTGTCGTAGCTATTGCAGTCTTAAAGTTTTTCACAATATAGAAAATTGAACTAGCTTAATGTGGGCATTGAATTCGTGTAATTCTGAGCTCGGAATAAAAAATTACGAACGATTTGGTGTGGATATTTCAAGTTGATAGGCGAGTTAAATGATCATTGTAAACATATCATTGGTGCTCATTGAGTAAAGGCTTATAAACGAAGCATAATGCATGGCATCAAGCATTTTGCGACAGATTGGATTATTTGGAGGCTTTTTTGTAGCTATTTTAGTCTTAAATTGATCAAGCTTAATGTGGGCATTGGATTCGTGTCATTCTGAGCTCTTAATCAAAAGTTACAAACGATTTTGTTGGGACGTGTCAAGTTACTCGGTCAGTTAAAATGATCATTCTAAACTGATCATTGGTCCTCTTTGAGTAAAGGCTGTTTGCAATAGATTTGATTACTTGGAGGCTTTGCGTAGCTATTTAAGTCTTAAACTTTGTTACAATATAGAAAATTTAGATAGCTTAACGTGGGGTTGGACTCGTGTCATTTTGAGCTCTGATTTAAAAGTTACGGACGATTTTGTGCGGAAAATGTCAAATTGATGGGCGAGTTAAATGATCATTCTAAAATTATCATTGGTGGACATTGCATAAAGGCTTATTAATGAAGCATAGTGCATGACATCAAGCACTTTGCGATAGATTCAATTACTTGGAGGCTTTGTCGTAGCTATTTCAAGCTTAAATTTTGTCACAATATCAAAAACATAGCTACCTTAAAGTGGGCATTGGATTCTTGGCATTCTGAGCTCTGAATGAAAAGTTACGGACGATTTAGTGTGTACATGCCAAGTTGACCGACAAGTTAAAATAATCATTCTAAACTGATCATTGGTGCACATTGAATAAAAGCTTAATAATGAAGCATAATGCATGGCATCAAAGCAGTTTGGGATAGATTGGATTACTTGGAGGGTTTGTCGTAACTATTTTAGTCCTAAATGTTTTCACAAAATAAAGAATTGAGCTAGCTTAACATGGACATTTGATTCATGTCATTCTGAGCTCTTAATCAAAAGTTACAAATGATTTAGTGTGGACATGTCAAGTTGCTCGTTCAGTTAAAATAATCATTCTAAACTGATCATTGGTGCTCATTGAGTAAAGGCTTATAAATGAAGCATAATGCATGGCATCACGCTGTCTGCGATAGATTCGATTACTTGGAGGCTTTGTGTAGCTATATAAGTCTTAAATTTTATTACAATATAGAAAATTTAGCTAGTTTAACGTGGCTTAGAAAATTTTGTCACGTTTATCGGCAAGTTAAAATGATCATTCTAAATTTGTCATTGATGCTCATTGAATAAAGGCTTATTAATGAAGCATAGAGCATGGCATCAAGCAGTTTGCGATAGATTCGATTACTTGGAGGCTTTGTCGTAATTATTCTAGACTTAAATTTTGTCACAATATAGAAGATTGAACTAGCATAATGTAGGCATTGGATGTCACAAGTTGATTGGCGAGTTAAAATGATGATTCTAAATTTATCACTGGTGCTCATTGAGTAAAGGATAATTAATGAAGCATAATTTATGGTATCAAACAATTTGCGATAGATTGGATTATTTTGAGGCTTTCTCGTAGCTATTTCAGGCTTAAATTTTTTCACAATATAGAAAAGTGAGCTACCTTAACGTGAGCGTTGGATTCGTATCATTCTGAGCTTTGAATCAAAACTTACAGAAGATTTAGTGCGGACATGAGAAGTTGATCAGTCGGTTCAAATTATCATTCTAAACTGATCATTGGTGCTCATTGAGTAAAGTCTTATAAATGAAGTATAATGCATTACATCACGCTCTTTGCGATAGATTCGATTACTTGGAGCCTTTGTCGTAGCCATTTCAGTCTTAATATTTGCACAATATCGAAAATTTATCTATCTTAACATGGGCATTGGATTTGTGGCATTCTGATCTCTGAAGGAAAAGTTACAGACGATTTTGTGCGGACATGTCAAGTTGACCGGAGAGTTAAAATAATCATTCTAAATTGATCATTGGTGCATACTGAGTAAAAGCTTATTAATGAAGCATAATGCATGGAATCAAGCAGGTTGCGATAGATTGGATTACTAGGAGTATTTCTCGTAGCTATTTCAGTGATAAAGTTTTTCACAATATTGAAAATTGTGCTAGCTTGACATGAGCATTGATTTCGTGTCATTCTGAGCTCTAAATCAAAAGTTACATATGATTTAGTGCACACATGTCAAGTTGATTGGTCGGTTAAAATGATGATTCTAAACTGATCGTTGGTGATCATTCAATAAAGGCTTGTAAATCAAGCATAATGCATGGCATCACGCTGTTTGTGTTAGTTTCGATGACTTGGAGGCTTCACGTAGCTATTTAAGTCTTAAATTTTGTTACAATATAGAAAATTTAGCTAGCTTAACATGGGCATTGGGATCTTGTCATTCTAAGCTCTGAATCAAAGTTATGAGCGATTTTTTTCAAACATAACATGTTGATCGGCGAGTTAAAATGATGATTCTAAACTTCTCATTGGTGCTCATTGAGTAAAGGGTTATTAATGAATCATAGTGCATGACATCAAGCAGTTTGCGATAGATTCAATTACTTGGAGGCTTTGTTGTAGCTATTTCAGCGTTACATTTTGTCATAATATTGAAAATTTAGTTACCTTAACGTGGGTATTGGATTTGTGGCATTCTGAGACCTGAATAAAAAGTTACAAACGATTTAATGCGGACATGTCAAGTTGACCGGGAGTTAAAATAATCATTCTAATCTGATAGTTGGTGCACATTGAGTAAAAGCTTATTAATGAAGCATAATGCATGGAATTGAGCTAGCTTGACATGAGCGTTGGATTCGTGTCATTCTAAGCTCTGTATCAAAAGTTAAAGATGATTTAGTACATGCATGTTAAGTTGGTCGGTCGGTTAAAATGATCATTCTAAACTAATCATTCGTGCTCATTGGGTAAATGCTTATTAATGAAGCATAATGCGTGGCATCATGCAGTTTGCGATAGATTTGATTACTTGGAGGCATTGTCCTAGCTAATTAAGTCTTCAATTTTTTCATAATATAGAAAATTTATCTAGCTTAACATGGGCATTGGATTCTTGTCATTCTGAGCTCTATATCAAAAGTTACAGACAATTTTGTGTGGATATGTCAGGTTGACCGGTAGTTAAAATGATCATTCTAGACTGATCATTAGTGCTCATTGAGTAAAGGCGTATTAATGAAGCATAGTGCATGACATCAACCAGTTGCGATAGATTCGATTACATTGAAATTTTGTCATAGCTATTTCAGTCTTAAATTATGTCACAATATCAAAAATTTAGCTAGCTTAACGTGGGCATTGGATTCATAGCATTTTGAGCTTTGAATAAAAAGTTACGAACGATTTAGTGCGGACATGCCAAGTTGACTGGCGAGTTAAAATAATCATTCTAAATTGATCATTGGTGCACATCAAGTAAAAGCTTATTAATGAAGAAGAATGCATGGCATCGAGCAGTTTACGATGGATTGGATTTCTTGGAGGATTTGTTGTAGCTATGTAAGTCATAAATTTTTTCACAATATAGAATATTGAACTAGCTTAACATGAGCATTGGACTCGTGTCATTTTGAGCTCTGAATCAAAAGATACGGACAATTTAGTGTGGAAATGTCCAGTTGATCAATTAATTAAAATGATCATTCTAAACCGATCATTGGTGCTCATTGGGTTAAGGCTTGTTAATGAAGCATAATGTGTGGCATCACGAAGTTTGCGATAGATTTGATTAATTGGAGGATTTGTTGTAGCTATTTTAGTCTTCAATTTTGTCACAATATAGAAAATTGAGTTAGCTTAACGTGGGCATTGGATTCGTGTCATTCGGAGCTCTGAATCAAAAAGTAGGGAAGATATTGTGCGGACATGTCATGTTGACCGATATTAAAAATGAGTATTCTAAACTGATCATTGGTGCTCCTTGAGTAAAGGTTTATAAATGAAATATAATGCATGGCATCACGCATTTTGGGATAGATTGGATTACTTGGAGGCTTTGTCGTAGTTAATTTGACCTTAAATTTTTTCACAGTATAGAAAATTAAACTAGCTTAATGTGGGCATTGGATTCGTGTCACCCTGACCTCTGGATCAAAAGTTATTGACGATTTTGTGCGCACATGTCAAGCTAATCGGGTAGTTAAAATTATCACTCTAACTGATCATTAGTGCTCATCGAGTAAAGGCTTATTAATGAAGCATAATGCATGGCATCAAGCAGGTTGCGATAGATTGGATTACTAGGAGGCTTTGTCGTAGCTATTTTAGTCTTAAATTTCGTCACACTATAGAAACTTGAGTTTGCTTAACGTGTGCATTGGATTCGTATCATTCTGAACTCTTAATCTAATGTTACGGACGATTTCGTACGGACATGTCAAGTTGACTGGCGAGTTAAAATAATCATTCTAAATTGATCATTAGTGCACATCGAGTAAAAGCTTATTAATGAAGAAGAATGCATGGCATCGAGCAGTTTACGATGGATTGGATTTCTTGGAGGATTTGTTGTAGCTATGTAAGTCATAAATTTTTTCACAATATAGAATATTGAACTAGCTTAACATGAGCATTGGACTCGTGTCATTCTGAGCTCTGAATCAAAAGATACGGACAATTTAGTGTGGAAATGTCCAGTTGATCAATTAATTAAAATGATCATTCTAAACCGATCATTGGTGCTCATTGGGTTAAGGCTTGTTAATGAAGCATAATGTGTGGCATCACGAAGTTTGCGATAGATTTGATTAATTGGAGGATTTGTTGTAGCTGTTTTAGTCTTCAATTTTGTGACAATATAGAAAATTGAGTTAGCTTAACGTGGGCATTGGATTCATGTCATTCGGAGCTCTGAATCAAAAAGTAGGGAAGATATTGTGCGGACATGTCATGTTGACCGATATTAAAAATGAGTATTCTAAACTGATCATTGGTGCTCCTTGAGTAAAGGTTTATAAATGAAATATAATGCATGGTATCACGCATTTTGGGATAGATTGGATTACTTGGAGGCTTTGTCATAGTTAATTTGACCTTAAATTTTTTCACAGTATAGAAAATTAAACTAGCTTAATGTGGGCATTGGATTCGTGTCACCCTGACCTCTGAATCAAAATTTATTGACGATTTTGTGCGCACATGTCAAGCTAATCGGGTAGTTAAAATGATCACTCTAACTGATCATTAGTGCTCCTCGAGTAAAGGCTTATTAATAAAGCATAATGCATGGCATCAAGCAGTTTGCGATAGATTGGATTACTAGGAGGCTTTGTCGTAGCTATTTTAGTCTTAAATTTCGTCATATTATAGAAAATTGAGATTGCTTAACGTGTGCATTGGATTCGTATCATTCTAAACTCTTAATCTAATGTTACGGACGATTTCGTAAGGACATGTCAAGTTGATTGGCGAGTTAAAATGATCATTCTAAACATATCATTGGTGTTCATTGAGTAAAGGCTATTTAATCGAGCACAATTTATGGCATAGAGCAAGTTGCGATAGATTGGATTATTTGTAGGCTTTGTTGTAGCTATTTTAGTCTTAAATTTTTTCACAATATAGAAAATTGAGCTAGCTTAACGTGACCGTGGGATTCGTGTCATTCTTATCTCTGAATCAAAAGTTAGAGACAATTTAGTGCAAACATTTCAAGTTGATCGGTCAGTTAAAATGATCATTCCAAACTGATCATTGGTACTCATTGAGTAAAGGCTTATTATTGAAGCATAATGCATGACATCAAGCAGTTCGCAATCGATTCGATTACTTTGAGGTTTTTTCGTAGCTATTTCAGTCTTGAATTTTGTCACAATACCAAAAAGTTAGCTAGCTTAACGTGGGCATTGGATTCGTGGCATTTTGAACTCTGGATCAAAAGTTACAGACGATTTAGTGCGGACATGTCAAGTTGACCGGCGAGTTAAAATAATCATTTAAACTGATTATTGGTGCGCATTGAGTAAAAAATTATTAATGAAGCATAAGGCATGGAATCAAGTAATTTGCGATAGATTGGATTACTTGGAGGCTTTGTTGTAGCTATTTCAGTCTTAAATTTTTTTTGAAAATTGAGCTATCTTGACATGAGCGTTGGATTCGTGTCATTATTAGCTCCGAATCAAAAGTTAGAGACGATTTAGTGCAAACATGTCTAGTTGATCGGTTAGTTAAAATGATCATTTTAAAATGATCATTGGTGCTCATTGAGTAAATGCTTATTAATGAAGCATAATGCATGACATCACGCTATTTGCGATAGATTCAATTACTTAGAGGTTTTGTCATAGCTATTTTAGTCCTAAATTTTGTCAAAATATAAGAAATTTAGCTGGCTTAACGGGGGCGTTGGATTCGTGTCATTCTTAATTCTGAATCAAAAGTTACGGACAATTTTGTGCGGTCATGTAAAGTTGATCGGCGAGTTAAAATGATTATTCTAAACTTATCATTGGTGCTCATTGATGAAAGGCTTATTAATGAAGCTTAGTGCATGAAATCAAGCAGTTTGTGATAGATTCAATTACCTAGAGACTTTTTCGTAGCTATTTCAGTCTTAAACTTTGTCACAATATCAAACATTTAGCTAGCTTAATGTGGCCATAGGATTCATGGCATTCTGAGCTCTGAACCAAAAGTTACAGACGATTTAGTGCACACATGTTAAGTTGACCGGCGAGTTAAAATAATCATTCTAAACTGATCATTGTACATAGTGAATAAAAGCTTATTAATGAATCATAATGCAGGGCATCGAGCAGTTTGCGATAGATTGGATTTTTTGGAGGCTTTTTTGTAGCTATTTCGTTTTAATGTTTTCACAATATAGAATTTTCAGCTATCCTAACATGATCTCCGGATTCGTGTCATTATGAGCTCTTAATCAAAAGTTACAGATGATTTAGTGCGGACATGTCAAGTTGTTTGTTCAATTAAAATGATCATTCTAAACCAATCATTGGTGCCCATTGGGTTAAGGGTTAATAATGAAGCATAATGCGTGCCATTACACAGTTTACGATAGATTCAATTACTTGGAGGCTTTTGTGTAGCTATTTTAGTCTTCAATTTTGTCACAATATAGAAAACTGAGCTAGCTTAACGTGGGCATTGGATTCGTGTCATTCGGATCTCTAAATCAAAAATTATGGAAGATTTTGTGCGGACATGTCATGTTGACGGGTAGTACAAATGATCATTCTAAACTGATCATTAGTGCTCCTTGAGCAAAGGCTTATAAATGAAGAGTAATACATGACATCACGCAGTTTGGAATACATTGGAATACTTGGACCATTTGTCGTAGCTATTTCGGTCATAAATTTTGTCACAATATAGAAAATTAAAATAGATTAATGTGCGCATTGGATTAGTGTAATTCTGACCTTTTAATTAAAAGTTACAGATGATTTTGTGGGGACATGTCAAGCTGATCGGGTAGTTAAAATGATCGTTCTAACTGATCATTAGTGCTCATTGAGTAAAGGCTTATTAATGAAGTATAATGCATAGAATCAAGCAGTTTATGATAGATTGGATTACTTGGAGGCTTTGATGTAGCTATTTTTGTCTTAAATTTTGTCATACTACAAAAAATTGAGCTAGTTTAACGTGGGCATTGGATTCGTGTCACTTTGAGCTCTGAATCAAAAGTTACGGACGATTTTGTGCGGACATGTCAAGTT